>APFE031082291.1:155261-253373 GCA_000404065.3 Pinus taeda | reverse complement strand
CTGGCATCGCAACTCAATTACTGAAGAGGTCCGGTCAGCGCGAACTGATACAAGCGGAGGGCGCGCTGTTTATGAAATTCGACCAGTGCGGAAAACCCGTGTGCTTCCGCGCTGGCAGCGCACCAGTCACACTATCATCCGCCAATCAACGCGTTTATTTTAGGAACAGTTGCGATGATCCAATAAACTTAGGCAAAGAGGGTTTTTAGCCATTTCAGAGAGCATGAGCATGGTGGATGTGATTTTATGACACAATAGGGAGACTGACAAGGTGACAGTGACATTTTACTGTGTAACAGTGAGAATTACCAAAAAGCATTAATTGAAGGCCCTTGGTTCTGGGACTCAGCGGGTCTATTCTTAACCCCCTGGTTCCCAGATTTTGATCCTTCTACTGCTACAATTACCAAGCTCCCCATCTGGGTTAGACTTCCTAACCTCCCGACTGATTTATGGCACTTTGCTGTGTTTGAAGGTATCGGCAACTCTCTAGGCCGCTTTCTAGCCACAGACACCTCTAGAGGGGAAAAGGGCATATACACCTTTGCCAGAATCTGCGCAGAAATAGACATGAGTAAAGGACTTCCAGATTAGATCATTCTCAAAGTTGGAGACCTCCACTGGACTCAGACCCTGGATTATGAGAACACAACGTTCCGCTGCAGAAATTGCCATCTCACAGGGCACCTTCATAGATCGTGTCCAGCGATCCCTGCCCAAAAGAAAAAGGCCACTCCTAGGCCGAAATCCAAAAGCTGGAAACCGTGTGACCCACCCCCCATGGATGATTTTGATTCTAGCTCAGAAGAAGAGGAAGTGGATGAGGACGGGATGGACGCTTCGCTAGTGCAGGACCCGCCCCCGCCTGGTCCTGAGGAGGCCTCCGCCCCTCCTCTCTCATAGAAAAGATCTCATGAGAAATCTCCTTCGGATTCAGACAAGGAGCTCTCTCCAACTGCCCAGCTTAGCGTGCAAGTCTTTCCTTCGGAGCCGGATCAGCTCGGATGGGTCAAAGTTGGAAAAAAGAAAGGCAAAAAGGGCCGCATTGAGGATTCCTCCCATGCTGGTTTGAATCCTTAGCTGCGCTCTTGTGTCTCTGTTTGTTTGGTTGCCTCTTGTTCAGCACTGCTCTCTTTTGTCTACTCCTCAAGGCCGAGGTGGATAGTCTATCCTTTCCGGCAGCCCGCTCTCTTTGGGGTTCTGTAGGAGGCCCTCTGGTCAAGTTGTTGTGTCCTTTGCAGAGCTTCGGGCTTTAGTCTACCCGGGCAGTCCCTTTGTACAATATGTTTTGTTTTATTAATACAAAAGCTTACTTACACACAAAAAAAA
The DNA here is from genome assembly GCA_000404065.3 of Pinus taeda. Classification (NCBI taxonomy): domain Eukaryota; kingdom Viridiplantae; phylum Streptophyta; class Pinopsida; order Pinales; family Pinaceae; genus Pinus; species Pinus taeda. Next base: position 252,044 of record APFE031082291.1, on the reverse strand, counting down.
TGGCTATTTCTTTTGAGTTTGTTTTCTAATTAGTCAATATTGTTGAAACACTCATCTATACTTACTTTAACTAGCTTCATACCTCTATCTACTTAAATTTGGTTACCAAAGTGTTTCAACATTCTCACTTAGTTTTGTTTTTTCGATGTGTAAATGAGTTGGTGATTAATGGATTAAAATAAATTAACTGAAGGATAATTTTTTTTAAAATTGATTTTCTGCTTGAAAAAAATATAATGGTTAGTCAATAAGTATTGACCTTTTGGAATAATTATTAATCATTTAATAAACGTATTAAAGTAATATAATAATAATATTATTATTATTATTATTTATATTTATTTATTTATTTATTGTATATAGATAATATGATAAAGAAAAACAAAAATAAAATAAGAGCTTATATATGTGTGTGGGCGTGTGAATAAATTAATTAAAGCTAGTAATTTTATTTATTTATTTATTTTATTTATTTTATGTTATTTTTTATTTTTTATGTTTCGAAGTTATGTATGTCATAAGGGAAATAGTTGTAAAGCAACTGGTCCTTGCCTTTATAACATGATTTCTATTTTTTTTTTGAAAGTCAATATGAGGAAAGAAAACTATGTTACAATTTGTCCACAATGGACTAGTTACAAATGTTGTTGTAGAGTATATGCACCTAACAACATGCAAAAAGAAACATAGCATATGGATGAAAAACACACAACATAAACATGCTTCCAAAAGTAGTAAATTTGGTTTTAATTTACAGTAATCATTTAATTGGAAGAACGATACAAAACTATTGGTTTATTGGTTGAAACAAAACAATTGTAAATGAAAATAAAATTGACTCAAACACAACTTTCACATTGAGGTTGTTGCCTTAATGTTTCAATAACAACAAGAGTAATTAGTCAGTAGCAACTAATTTCAATCATGCACTATTAATCACAATGGTCCAGAAATATATTAAGAAAATATAAACTTTACAATAGTGCAATGTCTACTTTCTTGTGAAAATCAAAACCCCTTGTTCAAAGTCATCTTGATTTCTAAAAAATATTACAAAATAGAGCATAAAGTTCCTCTTCAAGTTTTACGAACTTAAGAACTTGAAAATATAAAACGGAAAAGTAAAAATTTGTTTTGATTTCAAGATAAAATAAGCATTCAAAGTATTGGAGTAATGTTCAGAGGAGCCTGATAGGAAGATTTCCATTATGAATAGATCTGTAGAAGGTCTGTGAGCTGCATAGGAGGGTTGAGTTCCACATTGACCTAATTCTCAAATACATGTGACTCAATAGTATTTTGCTATTATTTTAGTAACTGTTTTGGTCATAAAAAAGTAACTATGTTGTTTGATCAAATATCTCCTGATGCAGTCCAAATCAATGTTTTGAATTTGTACAATTTTACTTTGAGGCTTTTTTTCTGTAGTTTTAGTCTTTTTATTTATTTATTTATTTTTTCTTCAGTGCATCTAGTTCTAGTGGCTTGTCCTTTGAAACCTCTGGTTCTAGTAATCATATATCTTTGACTATTTGCATTGCAAACTGTATCAATGGGGAACAACTTTGTGTAATTTTAATAAGTTCCTTGGAGTAATGCAAGTGAGCCTTCCAGGCTTTCAAGGTTGTTTTCTTTTGTATTAGACATATTTGAGGTAGGTCACAATGGTTCCCTTATCACTGTTATACCAAGAAATGAGCTTAGTGATTTTCTTATCTTCCTCTTCATACTCCGTTTCTTTATCAAACATATTATACAACAAGATATATATTGAGGTTCTACTGAGCTTGAGCTAGGATAACTTGTTACAAAACTTATCTTGTACATGAAGGAACTGTTGATTGATGTCAATGGCTTCTTGTCAAAAATTTTCCAAATTGACTAGACTATTGGCTGATTTTTGAATTTTAAATTGCAATTCAAGCAATTGAGCATCGCTCTGTTGGATAATGACATGAATCCAATGCTATAATCTACCAGTCTCATCTTTCAATTTATGTTGCAAGTCCTCTATCTTTTGAGTTTGTCGCTATTGAGCTACATATTCTCATAGTTTAAAATGTGCTTGAAACTATTTTTCTTGTTGTAATTGCTGCCGCAACTCTAATATTTTAGCATCCTTTTGTTTCAAAATCTCCATTGGTGTGGTAACATGGTTGACATTGGTGTTGTGTATACCTCAATAGAGTGAGTTAATTTTTGAACTACTAGCTTTTCATTCAACTGTGAGCCATCCCATGGCACAAATGGAGGAACCTCTGCTTCTTCAATTCCTCTCTTCTTTTTTGCTTCTGTTAATGAAAAAATTCTTTTACGAGCTGAAATAGAAATCCAATGGAGGAATTTATTCGGTTTCTATTAGCGATAACAAACAGACCAATATTTATTCTTATGAACTATTACAAAAAAAAATGATAATCAAAGTTTTCAACAAGACTTTAGAGGTCACCAAGCTAGTCTTGTTATGGATAGGGGTATCTGACTGTTGTTGAATATGTTGCTTAGGAGTGGAAGTCTCAGAAGGAGCTTCGAGTGCTTTGTGTTGCCCATGAACACTTGTTGTAGTTTTTAGGATTTCTTATGATTTGTTAGCGGGAATAATACTAATGGGAGTCTTCAAGAAGACTTTAGAGATGACCAAGATAATATTAGTATGGATAGGGGTATTTGACTGTTGTTGAGTTTATTGCTTAGAAGTGGAAGTCTTAGGAGGATATTTGAAAACTTTGTGTTGCTAAGGAACACTTGCTGTAGTTTTTAGGTATTCATCCGGTTGCTGAAGTGTTTTGATTACAATGGAGAACTTTTCAATAACTCCCTTTTTTAGGAGGTCATCAACAACTTCTGTGAACACTTGTTTAATGTCTTCTAAATCTTGGTCAGGGATGACTATATGAGTTTTAGATGAAGATGATTTTGCAGTTTGAGGTTCATAGTTGCTTGTTGTAAAATTAAAGGTAAGGATTTTTTTCTTTCTTCTCTGAATGCAAGAAAATTTTGGTACCAATCAGGAGAATGTTCTCAAGCCTTTTGTCAGGCTTGCTCATAGGGATGGACTCTGTGAAATATATCATCATAGGCAGAATTTTCATGTAAATAATTTCTCATAATGACTATAAAATAATGGTTACTTACAATCCCTAAAAGGTCATGATGATTTAAAGGAATTTGGGCTAGCTTAATAACATTGAAAGCAAAAAATTATTTCTTGCCCTGTGAAACATTTTCTAAGGTATAAATGTCAATTTGTATAGGAAAACTAGGCCAACTTTTCTTAGAGTTTTTATGTAGGTCATAGTAAATGCTTGTGTCGAGTGTCTCGTAAGTTATCTCTTTACAAATTAATCTATTAGGAACAAAAAGGGGTAAGGCATGTGGGGCTATTTGACAACCATATATTCTTATATATGCAAAGTTTTCTTCAAAATACCAATCATCAATTGGAGTACTGCCAATTTTTATCTCTTCCAAGATTCAGAGAAGTTTTGAGCGAAACAACTTTTCATAAATGAGAGTTATAACAAAATGGAAGATGGGATAGAAGTGTCACCATAATTTTATTCCCAAAGTTTTGAATGGTAAATGTGAATGGGGAGTGGCTCAGAGGGTGTTTGTTTCCATCCCATGGTAGGAAAGAAAGTTGAAAAGAAAATGACATCCATAATGTAGGTTAATTGTAGAAGGGGCGATTGGATTTATTGGTCTTAGAAGATCTAAATGTTTTGACCTACTTGTGTTTATTTTTAGAGAGAATAGTTTCCCAATTGAAAGAAAAACCCTTTGAATCCCTATGAATGAGTGAAACCCATTCTAAAGTGTTAGTGTTAGTATATGCATACTTCCATCAGGGATCAAAATTTGCTCTTTGCATTTTCATTTTAGGGGTCCCATACTGAAATTTTTACATCATTTCATTAGGTCATGTCAAACTGATCCACTGATGGTTGTCTTCTCGTCAGAACATCTAATTTATCCCTCATAGAGTATACTTGCTGACCCTTCTTCAGGTTGTATTCAGTTATGGTTTCATGGTCGATTTGCAATCATGCTTTCATTAGGTCATAGGGCATGTCTCATTAGGTCTTAGGGTTTCATTACCAAGGTCAAGAGCATGATTTAAAAGTGTAAATAAAGGGCAGCAAGGGTATGAGGATGATAAATAAGTCAATCATGATGGCTTGTAGGTCATAGTCACTGTATAATTATCTTTTAAACTAATGTAATTTTCACCTCAAAAAAACATGTTTTTGAGTTGAAAACAGAGTATTTTGAGTTAATTTGTATTTCATATGTAATTTTAAGTCACTTTATGTAACAAATGACCTTGTCTACACCAAAAATCTCTCCTTGCTGCAAGACAAAGAAACACTGCAAAAATTAGTTCAAGTTGAGCGTTATCCACCTGAAAAGAAACAAAGAAGAAAAGGCATTAAAAATAGAGTTTTGAAGAAGGTCAAGAAACATTAGAAAGTGGGGTTTTCAAGTGAAAAATCAAAATTTACTCTTATATAAGGTCTCACATTTCATTTTCAAGTTCATCATTCTCATTTTGCAAGCAAGGAGTCAAAAAGTGAGGAGAAGAGGAAAGGTTGAGTGAGTTTTGGGCACAAGGGAAGTGGTGTTGGGCTTATGGAGGGTGGCACTGTGTGTTTGGAGCAGTGGTGTTGCGCTTCTACAGACTGGTGCTGCCCGTTTGAGGTAGGAGGATCGGCGCTGTGCGTTGAGAGTTTGGCACTGCGCATTTGGGAATTTTCACAGTGTAAATTTACATTGCACTGCGCTTTTGGAGGTGGCACTGCGCGTTTGTGTGGTGGCGCTGCGCATTGAGTAGAAGGGATAGAAAGGCCTCAAAACTTCAAAAAACTTCAAGATTGCCCTCTCTTCCCTTCATACGACTAAGTTGTCCTCCCATACTATGTTTTTTGTTTTCAAATCAAACTCTTAAGCATAATTCCCCATGGTAAATGTGAAACCATAAATTTTCCGCTAGTTATCCCTAAAACCTTAATCCCAATTATCCCTCCTATCACCTATCACTAAAACTATAAACTCTTTCCCTATTACATTCCATAAAATCCACCTCCCTTTATCCCTCTTCCCAAAAGGCAATATGTCAAACAACTCAAGCCCTCCCTCTCATTTTTATGACTCATACCGTCCCCTTCATTACCTAATCTCACAAGACACCTCATAAGGTCATCTCCCATCCCCTCACTCCCAAATCACTCTTGCTCATTCCCTTTATCCCTTTTCTTGGAGTGTACAACCTCAAATTTGCAAACATGGACAGAGAAGATCGAGACTATGAGGAGGAGGAAAACACAGGCAGTGACACTTCGACAGATAGACCTAAGCATCAAAGAAAACCACACAAAGGAGGTATTATTATCAGGGAAGAGCCATCAAAACTTAGAGAATTGCAGGCCTCTCAGTTGGCTGTCACTTGTTTAATATATCTTGGCTATTATGAGTTCTGTGAGTAGGTAGAGAGAGTTCAACACCAACATGAGCTCACCAGACTTTTTGTAGCCCATCTTCATGACAACAAGGTGACTCTTGTTGGGTTAACATTCATAATCTCACCTTCCATCATTGCAGATGCAACCAGGATTCCAAATGTAGTGGAGAAGTGGTACAAGGCACAGGACCTGGATGAACACTATTATGAGCCTTATATTAAACCCCGATATAGAAATGAGGTGAAAAGACTTTTTCCTTTGAGATTTCTTGAAGATAAGTATGTCCCCATGATGAAAATCATCATGAAATATTTCACTTGTGAGGGAATATTTTCTAGGATGTACACCGATCACATCAGACTTCTCATTCATTTTACAAGGGTGAAGATGTTAAACCTCCCTTATTTCTTGTTCAGGAATATTGAGAAGATGGCCCATTTTGTGCAGAAAAAGCCATAACCTCAGCAGATGAACAATATCTATCATTATTCCCTGATCAAGATGATTGTGATTCATCACCTTAGTCTCCTCAACATCTCATGGGAAACATTTATTGCTCATGACATCTTCAGGGGTCCTCAAATTCCTCCACCAGTGTCTCAAGAAGCAGGGGGACCTTCTAGCAGTGCTCAAGTGAAAACAGATGAGGTGGCCAAAGAGACTAGAGCTACTGAGGTGCTCGGGACTTACATGACATATAAGAGGGGCACAAGGAGATTGTTTGCAGCTGATAGGCAAGTGTTTTCTCCACGGGATGTGGAAGGGACCTTGCCTTCTTCATCAACCCATAGGCAAATGCTAGCTCCACAGGATGTGGAAGGGGCTTTGCCTTCTTCATCAACACAACAGGTACAGGTGCAAAAATTGCACAAATGGAAGGAAAAGATGTTGGAGGAGAGTTTTGATGATGAGGAGAAAGAGAGGGACATTGATCTGACAGAGCATGATGAGTCGGAGCAACGCTATACTCATCATGGAATGGAAATAATTGACTTAGAAGCTTAGGATGAAGAAACAATAAAGGTAATCATCATACAAGAAAAGGAGGCTCAAGTCCAAGCTTTGATGGATAATTTGGAGAAGGCCAAGTATGTCATCACATATTTGGAACAAGAAAGCAAGCAGTTGAGTGACAAGCAGGTCCTCATGGAGCTAGAACTTCTTAAAGTAAAATGGAAAGGTGACAAAGAGGCACAATGTTATCAAACCAACTCATAGAAAGATAGAAAATATAGATCAACGCATTAGAAATAAGCCTCTTCGAGGGGGCAACCTCCTTTACATTACACAAATGAACAATTCTTGGATGATACAAATGACAAGACCTCCTTTCTATATATTGGAGTCTAAGGGGTCATAATATAATCAAAGCTAACATAACAATAATAATGTAAGGGCACAATAATAACAATAGTGGGCTTCTATGGGGCACAATAATAACAATATGGGGACTACATGGGTACAACAATATAATAAGGGGGTTGTACTAATAACAATAAGGGGTTACACCAGTAGTATAGGGGCCTAACATGCTCCTCTCCTTCAAAAAGTGTTGTCCTCAACGCTAGAGTAGTTATTGATGCTTTTGTATAAAATTCTTGTCCTCCCATGTGGAATCTTCAACGGGTAAGTTCTTTCAATTAATGAGAAACTCTGAAACTGATCGATTTCGTAGCTGTCGGGTTCTTGTTTCTATGACTGCTCCAGGTTCCAATATGATTTTTCCTTCCTCTTCAAGTTCTAGAACTATTGTTTGAATTGTGATATTCTGCAACTTTTGAATGAGTGGCCACACTTCTTTGTCCTTCTTCCATTCATCCCTTTCTTCATTTATCCAATCTAGTTGGATAATATAAATAACACAAAACAATGCTTCCACATCCTCATCCTTTCTTGAGAGTGCATCTGCAACAAAAATTTTCTACCCTTTTCTGTAGATGATGTCAAAGTCATAGCCCAACATATTTGTGACCCATTTTTTCTGTTCTTCTAAAGATAATATTTGTTCTAAAAAGTATTTAAGACTATCATGATCCATTTTTAATTTGAAGTGTCTTCCCATTGGATAAGTTCGCCATTTCTTAAGTGCATGTAGTATTGCAACATTTCCTTCTCATAAATAGCTTGCTTGAGATGTAGCTGTAAAAATACCCAATCACCTACATCAATTTTTTTTGACTGGGATGTTGATCTACCTATTGTTTCATTCGATTCTGCACCAAAGTGGCTTTATCCTTTAAAAGTTTGAGAACTTGTTGTTGATGCTCGATGTGATCTTTCACTGCTTGATCCTTTTTCTTTTTGATATGTCCTTCTATATTGTGAGTTTGAGGAGTGGTAATTTCTTCCAATGCTTTACAAGATATAGTCGGATTCATTTCTTGATGCTCGATGTGATCTTTCATTTCTTGAACATTTTTATTCTTGATATGTCCTTCTATCTTGATAGTTTGAGGAGTGGTAATTTCGGCCAATGCATTACAAGATATGGTTGGATTCATTTCTTCTTTCTCGATGTGATCTTTCATTCCTTGAACCTTTTTCTTCTTGATACGTCCTCCTATCTTGAGAGTTTGAGGAGTGGTAATTCTTGCCAATGCTTTACAAGATATGGTTGGACTCATTTATTCTTTCTCTGGGGTTGGGTCCTAACGTATATTCTCTTCTTTTGATGTTTATTGATCCTTTTCTTCCTCCTCTTCATACTCTATGTAAAATAATTTTTTCTCATCACACTTATGACCTTTAGTGCATTTTCTATCACAATTGTAACAAAGACCTTTTTCTCTTTTTTCTTCCAATTGTTGTGGTGTAAACCTTGTAGGCTGTGGAAGGCTAAAAGAAGAAGCACTTCCATAATTATAGGCATGAGTGGTAGGCTTCCTAGTTTCCATAATTTTGCTTTCTATTTTTCTTGCTAACCTAAATGCCTTCTCCAATGAATCAGGTTCCCAAAGATGAACCTCATGTTGGATATTATCATTTAAAGCCCCTCTGAACACATCAATCATATGCTCCACTAGAACATATTTTACCCTTATGTTCAATTTTTTGAAGTCCTCAATGTGCTCCATCATTGAACCCTTTTGTTTGAGATTTATCAATTGGCTAAAAAAGGTGTTGTTTTTTGTATCCTCATAATGTGCTATCCTTTCCTTTGTGAAAATTGACCACGTAACATGTGGTTTATGAGAACAAAGCCCTTTATAACATAAAAATTGATCCGGTTCTAAATATGAAGATACAATGCGTACATTTTGTAACAGTTGCACCTCATGTAGATCAAAATATTGCTCCATCTGTAGTATCCAATTTACCAGATCCTTGCCATCAAACTTCCTCATATCACCTTTTCTTGATTTTAGGAGCTTGATCTTGAAACGACTATAGCTCTGTGATTTTGGCGCTTCCAATTCTGAAATTGTGACATGTAGTAGCCCTCTATGTCCTCTTTCCAATGCCACCAGTCTGATCGAAATTGAATTCTCCAAGAAAGAGTTATGCACAATCTCCCAAGATGACCCGATTATATACCTTTTAAGAAGAGCGAACTTAAATATGAAATGCCACGTGTCACTCTTTGGATTTGAAAAATATAGACAAGAAACTACAGTCCATCCTCTTTCTGTAACTTCTTATGAAATTTCAATCTGATGCTCAGAGAGACAGTTATGACAATTTTCCCAAGATGACCTATTTGGAATGTAATTAAGGCATCTGCAAAAACCCTAAAGTCCTCAAACTATATCTCTGAAACTATAGCGAGACAGGATCTGAAATTAGGAGCCGAGGTTCATACCGACTTCTTCTCAAATGAGTTTTTGGTTTAGTTTCTAAAACTTCGTAGAGAAACAATTATAGTGAAAATCCCACGATGACATGTTTTAGTTGAAATTCTGGAGCTTGCAAACACCCTAAATTCCTTAGACCATATCTCCACAAATATAGCGAGAAAAGCTCTGAAATTCGGACCCGAGGTTTAGCGTGAGTTTGTCTCAAATGGTTTTTTTTTTCTTCTGAAACTTTGCAGAAAACAAGTTATATAAAAAATGCCACAATGATCTATTTGGAGCAACGAAACCCTAGAATCCAAAGCTTTGATACCAAATGTTATGAAACCAACTCACAAAAAGATAGAAAATATAGATGAACACCTTAGAAATAAGCCTCTTCGAGGGGGTAACCTCCTTTACATTACACAAATGAACAATTATTAGATGATACAAATGACAAGACCTCCTTTCTATATATAGGAGTCTAAGGGGTCATAATATAATCAGAGCCGACATGACAATAATAATGTAAGGGCACAATAATAACAATAGTCTGCTTCTATGGGACACAATAATAATAATATGGGGACTACATGGGTACAACAATATAATAAGGGGGTTGTACTAATAACAATAAGGGGTTACATCGGTAGTATAGGGGCCTAACACACAGGTCACTTTGACTCCTATTAAGAAGAAATTGAAGATGATAGAGAGACTTGGCTTGAGAGAGTCAATTTGCACCTAGAGAAGCTGTTGCAGAAGGCCAATAGAGACAACTAGATGATCAGACACATGGCCTACTTGTTGACATGGCGAATTTTCGTTATACCAACAAGGGGAACTAACCCAATCTCAAGCCCCAATTAGACCTTCTTTCGTTTGGAATGGCTAGTTCCAACAAGTTTTAAGGGACCCCATAAATTGTTAAATGAGTTGAAAGATGGCTTCTGAGAAGAAGGCTTCAATTAAGTCAACAAAATAAAAACAACTAACCACTATGTATTAAATCCTATCTACACTTCTTCTAACTACTCTAGTCTATGTCATAACTATCCTAATCTATCCAACAGGAACATGACAAGGAGAGGTTAAACATCATATATGAATTCCAAGTCTAAATGAATCAATTACTGGTTCATATAAGAACAAGGCTACATTAATACTAAATTACAATCCGATCATTCATACAGGAATGCACATTCCATTTTATGGAAGAGAATCTTGCAACTGATGTCCAACAGAGTTTTGAGTTAGCAACCTTTCATGATTTAACCATGATATTGAATCATATTCAAATAACCAAGCATCACCATGAATTGTAAGTCATCAATATGCACAAAACAAATATACATTTGCATTTATACCAACGACAACATTCTGATCAAAACACATCATAAGAGAGGAAAATCAATCTAAAACATCGACTCTTTATTGAGCTAAACAGTCTCTTTTTATTCAAAATAATCAAATCTGTTCTTCCCAAAACCAAAAAGCCCCCATTTCTTCTCCGGAGGGAATATTTATGCCTCTGGAAATGATTCTCGGTCTTCCTTTTCACCCTTTGCCTTCCCTCTCTCTTTCTTCATTATACAAATCAGAATAGACAGAGGAAGGCAATCGGTGTCATCGTTTGCACGTAGAGGGCATTTCCTATCATTAGAGCGCTTCATTTCTTGGAGAACTGAATGGTTATTTATTAGAGGGGATGATTGTGTGTCATCTATTCATGATGCAACCAGGGATGGTTTCGCTTTCGGAATACATAGGCAACACCTGGACATATGACTGCCACGCCATAAGACCCAATCTTCAAATAAACATATTTGCATGGGTAAACTCTTCGGATCCATGCATGCATCTTTTATTTGGAGTGAAACTTGAAGCTTATGTATCCATCCTTAAGCTTAGCTTGCCTTCTCTCGGTCCTCACCTGCAAAAATCACCAACATCAGTTACACATATATAGATATGATAAAAAAAATTCTTAAAAACACAAATTTTGCATTCATGAAGCATTTATAACATCAAGAGCAACAATCGTGGAAGAATCGACCCCTGGTCTTTAATCTATGCATTGATTTGGTCTTGTTGGCGAAAATCCAATTTACACTGAAAGTCCCTGCAAAACATATCCAAAATCCGGACCTGAAAAACTATAGGTAGGAACCCATACCCTGTCGGGTCTGCCACATCGCATTACATCATGCCATGAGCTTGGGCGTAAGACTATCCCGATTGTGCCTTTCGGTTGGCCAGACTCGACCTTAACGTTTAAAAAAAAACAGTAATGTATGGGAAAACCCCGTGTTCGGCCAAAAGGCCAGACCTGAAATATTATACGCTCTGGTTTATAATCATTGGTGGGTCTGGGGTATACAATGTGCCTTATATATAGGCCCCAGACCCTGCCAATTGCGATATGCGATGTGGCTTCCGGGCTATATATATATATATATATATATCTCGTGTTTAATAGAACCATCGGGTCCGATAACGGTGGTGCGCCATATATGTATACCCCCCGGGACCTCGCCAATAGCGATATAGCAATATAGATTCTGGATCCGAAATATATAGAATACGGCTAATACTACCATCGGGTCCAGAAGGTAACGGTGAACACTAAGTCTTAGTGTTAATTACGATAGGTGGAAAAGGGGTTTTACGCATGTTTTTGAGAATTTCCGCTATGAAGAGCTATGATAGGAATAATGATGTGATGGGGGGGGGGGTTTGTGAGTTAAATAAGTCCTGATGAGCATATGAATGAAGGGCTTAAACAAGGTTATATGCGAGGGATTTGTTAAGGGGCTTTAACCATTTGTGAATGGAAGATTTGACTCTCCAGAGAGCTAAATCCCTCAGGTAAAAATATCATTTGGAGAGATGCAAGATTAACTTCTAGGGGACCCATCCAAAATTGTTGCCAAGGAAAGTTTTGAATGGGTGGTGGTTGTGGCCACAACAAATGGAGAACCACTGGGCGAACCAATTATCTCTGTTTCCAAATAAACCTCAGATCAATAAAACATTAGGGTGTTACGATAATCTTGAAATGAAAACTGTACAAATGAAAAGGCATGGGTTCCACTTCAACATTAATTGCTTCAGGTGGGATAAAGACAAATAGCTTTTACTTGCTGATAGGATTTTGATAGGCATTCTCCAATGGCAGTATTGTGGGGTTTATTGACCTCCCTTTACCTATTTCCCACTTTCAAAATTCTTTTGGGGCCATCACTGGTCTATCCATACCTGTTTAGGTGTGTACCTCAGCTCTTCATTGTTCATCAAACTTGATATAAAGATGTTTGTCTGCACTTTATATAAGAATTTCAGTGCCGTATTTTCATATGACTAAATGGGGCACAGTCATGGATCTTGCCATATTTTTAAACTACTTAAGCAAGGTTGGTCTTGCTGTATCAACCGGTACTATGAGCCCAACAACAGTCCCTACTCTAACCGGCCTCCCAAACAACCTGTCCTTCCAGGTTGGCAAAAGGACCTGACATTTCATTTTCTTTTAAAATAAGTCCTTCCAATTTCAGGCACAAGGACTAGAGCACAATTAGATTTTCCAAAATTATATGAAAGTGAGTTTAGCCCATGAAAGGAGGTTTACTTGTGGATAACAGGTATTGGACAATTTAGTGTGGTGGATGGGACCAATGGAGAATGACTGTAAACCTTATAGGAAAGTATATGCTAGGTTTGAGTGGGAGTTATTCAAAATGCGGCGTCCCTCCATGTCAGTCCAGCTGTAGTTACACATTCTTGTTTTATAAAGATGCCCCTACATGCTCTAGATATCTAAGTTATCAGCAGATCTTACCCAATTCTCTACAGATGCCAATGAGTGGTTTGGTTTGAATTCTACAGCCAATTTTCAAGTTCTCATGGGTTGATAGAAAGTTTGTTTGATTTGAAAGGTAATGATGCATTTAGAAACAATGGAATCATCAACAGGTTAATGAGGAAGGGAAAAGTTGAAAACCGTGCATAAGGAAAAATCTGAGAAAAGTAAGAACAGGATGGGAGGGCTGAAGTCAGTTGGATGAAAAGGACTGTAATTCAAAACAACAGGGAAATAAACTTTGCAGAAAACAAAAGGAAAAGACATAAATACAACTAAACTAACAGCAAAATGAAATGAACTCTAACCTACTTAAGAGGTAACCACCATGTGGTGGCTACTGGAAGTATCCATTAAGATGCTGGCCATTAATAGGGAGCTTTTCAATCTCTCCTTGTAATATTTTCAACCTATAAGTTCCTTGATCAATTTTTTCAACAACTTGGAATGGTCCTAGCCATAAGTGTTGGAATTTCATGTGTTTACCTTTTGGCTCACTCAACTTGTCCCATTTCAGGACTAGCTCTCCTATCTGGGAGTCTTTATCTCCTGCCAGATGATGATCAAACCATATTTTTACAATAATTTGGTGATTTTTGAATTTAATTCTGGGTCTATCTCTTAATTTCTCCAGCCTCATCAATTGGTTGATCCTTTCTTGAAGCAAGGTTGAAGGGGTCCCTCTTAAAGCTTGGGAGAGCTATAAGGAGGGAAGGGAAACGTTTGGAGGCAAGATGGCTTCCTGTCCGTAAACGAGGAAATATGGGGAGTTTCCTAAGGCCACTTAAGGGGTGACCCTATCGGTCCAAAGGGCATTTGTTAAGGCATTGTTCCAGTTCCTCTGGTTGTCAGTAAGAGACTTGCGGATTATGCGGATAAGGTTTTTATTTGAAGACTCTGCAACTCTATTTCCATGGGGATAAGTTTGCTGCATACCTTATGTGGATTGATTTATCAATAGCAAACTCAGTCAATTTCAGTGATGAAAAGTAAGAAGTGTTATCAAATATGAGAGTGTCAGGGATGCCATACCTATTGATAATGAATTTCTTAATAAATGATATTACCTCATCTTTGTTCACCTTCTGAAGTGGGATGGCTTCAGTCCATCTAGTGAAGTAGTCAGTTGCTGTGAGTATATACTTATGCTGCTGTGAAGAGTTTGGAGTGATCTTGCCTATGAAGTCTAGGCCCCATTGCTGGAATGGAAGACAAATCATAACGGGCTGGAGGGGGACATCAGGATTTCTTTCTCGTCCTGTGTCGGTTTGAAACACCCTACATTTGCGAGCGTAGGCATGTGAGTCTTTGAACACTGTGGGCCAATAATATCCAACTCTTAGTATTTTGTGAGCAGTGGTCTCTCCGCCATAGTGACCACCTGTCGAGCCGTCGTGCATCTCTTTCAATACATGGTCGGCATCATCCTTTTCCAAACACCTCAGCCAGATTCCATCATGATTTTTTCTGTATAAGACATTTTTGGCCAAATGATATTGATTGGATCTCAATCTGAGTGCTCTCCTCTGTGATGCATCCATGTGTTCAGGGCACGATCTCGTACAAGATAGAAGAGTATGTCATAATAAAACGACTCAGGGTCCAAAAGGGCTTCCGACATCTCTCGCTCATACATCAGTGATTCGTTAATCCATAAGGGCTCTTCCCTAAGTTCCATTGTGCATATTGCGTGCTCAACATTTCTGGCTCTTTGGACACCCCTTCTTTGTCCTCCAATGCTTCTGCTGCTAGCTTGCAAAGTCCCTGCCCTCGAATTATCTGTGCTGGCTATACCTCAAGGTCGAACTCTTGAAGGGTGATTATCCAATTCCCTCTTCATTCACCCATTTCCTTCTACACGAAGAGGGCTCTTACAGCAGGATGGGGGACGATTACTTTGGTCCTAGACTTTAGTAAATAAGGGTGGAAATGTTTTACGACCTTGAAAAATACATATCCCTGTTTCTCCATGTCTGGGTAGTTGAGTATTCCCCTTGGAGATTAGAGCTCATATAAGAAATAGGGACTTCGTTTCCTTTGTTGTTTTTCTGAGTGAGTATTGCAGCATATGAAACATCAGAAGCAAAAGTGTACAAGAAGAATTCCTTGCTGAAATCGGGGCTGACCAGTGCAGGAGCTTCAACGTTGGCTTCCTTGATTCACCAAAATGCTTTCTTGGCTTCATCGCTCCATTTATACACAAGGTCTTTGTTCATCATCAGCTGCATGGGGCACACTATTTGCACGAAACCTGAAACAAATTTTCTAACGAAATTAATCCTCTTGAAGAAAGATTGCATGACTTTTTTATTGGGAAGGGGTTTTATTTTCATGATGGTCTCTATTCTTTCAGGATCAATAACAATCCCTTCTTTAGAGAGGATATGACCCAGTAGTTTCCCCTCTGTGACTGCGAAGATGCTCTTCTTGGGATTCAATGAAATTCCATACCTTCGGCATCTTTCGAAAATCTATCTGAGGTGATAAATATGATCCCTTATGTGATATGAATACATAGTGATGTCATCCATGTAAACCACTACTGATCTGTTAATCAACCCTCAGAAAGCTATGTCCATATCTCTCTGGAATGTGGTGCCCACGTTAATGAATCCAAAAGGCATTTTACGATATGCGTAGGTGCCCCACTTAGTGTTGAAGGTTGTCTTAAGTTGATCCCAGTGAGATACCAATACTTGATTATATCCTGAAAACCCGTCTAATAGGGACAACATTTCATTGAAGGATGCGTTCCATAGAAGGGACATGATAGTTATCCTTTTGAGATGCTTTGTTCAGGTTTCTGAAATCAATACATAGCCTGATGTCTCCATTTTTATTTCTTACTGACATGAGATTGGCTACCCAGCAGGTGTGTCTGATTGGGAAGATGATTTTAGCATCCAGCATCTTGTTTAGTTCTTTCTTCACCAATGGTTCTAGGCTTGGATGCATCTTACATAGCTTTTGTTGGTAGGGCCTGGCCTCTTTTTCCAAAGGGATTACATGCTGCATAACATTGGTATCAAAGGTCTTTAGGTCTTCATATGTCCACACAAAGACATCCTTGTATTCTTTAAATAGCTTGACCAATGCAGCCTTTTCCCATGGAGAGCACCCCAAGCCTAGATTGACATTTTTTGGGTCTTGTTTGGTCCCCAAGTTGACCGATTCATACTTCATGGATGAGCAATGCATTTTGTAGTTAGTTGGATTCTTGAATTTATCATGCAAGTTATACAAGTGCTCCATAATAACAACTGACTTGGGAATCACATGGGGCTGACCCTTTTCCTCACCTTCCCTCTCATTCATAAGCACGTCTTGCTCCTTTTCATCAATCACTGCATTCTTGAATGTCTTCTCGTAGTGCAAGAACTCAAGGATTTTCTCATCATCTTCAAACACCTACCAATTCAAGATGTTATCAGGCACGGATTGTCTGAAAATCAATTCAACAAAACATTTATTTTTCTTCAATCTAAAATCAGGCAAAAGTTTAGCAACCATATTAGCCATCAGATCAACATTTTGGTTTTGCCCTCGAGGTATGTATGTGATATTAAAATAATCAAAGCTGTCAATTAAGTTCCATACCTCATGCTTGTACCTTACCAAGTGTGGTGAATTGCAATGTATCCTTTTCCTTACCTGATCCACGATTATCTGTGAGTCACCAAAAACTTTAAGATTTTTTATGTTCACATCAATGGCTTCCTTCAGGCCTTGTAGCAAGCCTTCATTTTCTGCTGTATTATTGGTGCATGAAAACTCCAACCAGCTTGCCATCAAATGTTGTGATCCAGGTGGATGTTGGTGGCCACCCACCTATCCCATTTGGACCCCCACAATTGTCTCTTTCAGTCCTTTCAGTTTCCTAAATTGTAGCACAATTTACTATTTTTAGCAGTTTTTCAGGCCTTGAACTTCCGGAGCCGTTTTGAGGCTCTAAATGATGTTTTTTGGGAAATCTGGGGGAAACATGGGTCCATTTATTGATGTTGCCCTTCCCAAAGTGGTAGTTCTCGGATATGTCTTTCTAACGTGCTATCATACGCGTCAAATGGAGATCGTATGCCAAAGTTACGACCCCGGGAAATTGATGTACCAATTTACCCAATACGGGGCCCACAATTTGGCGTTTCATCTTCTAGGGTTAGGTTTTGGAATGTGAAGGGTTTTCCATTGTTTCTCAACAATAAATAGGCCTTTGAGCCTCATTGTAACACAGTTTGGAGGCAAGTAGCCACACATCTCTTCTCAGAGATAAGCTACCATAGCCCTAGCTGGTTTATTTCTATTTCCGGTTGTAAGCATATTTCAGTATTTTCCATTAATGAAATGAAGTATTATTTCCGCTGCATCTTTGTGTATATGGTTATGTTTGTATTTTATTGCGTTCCTGTTTAAATTCGGATCAAGATTATAACTGTAGGTGAGAGGAAAACTTCATATATGAGGTGTTAATGAAAAATTCTATTATTTTTCTTGTTGTGCATTTGATCTTTTGTAATGTATCGTGAGATGAATTATGGGAGAATTAGTATTTTCAGTGCTGAAAGAGAACATTGTTTTACACTAATGCAGGCAATTTCTTCAAAGATACGAAGCTTCTTAGGTACTCCAAAGTATGTATTGATATTCTAATATGATTTCAATAGATTTACATTCCAATGCACTCTTGTTTGGATTGTAAGTTAATCATTTATTGTCATAATTTCTCTAATTGATTTTAATTTATGTTCTAAATAGTGTATTGCATATTCTTTCTCGTCATAAATACTTCTGATGTTTGTGCTTTACAGCAATGCTTTTCTTTATAATTATTTTGCTTTATAAATTCACTATATGAGTCAATAATCATTTTTTTATGCATCATTTATGCAGTTGAAATTGAATGCTTTGCTTCTTCTTGTTTAAATTTGACATGGGCCTATATCTTCCTACATTTCAAATAATAAATTAAAGATCCTACGAGCAAAGTAAGTTACAAAAATTCTTGCAGCAATTGTAAAAGTGCTCCTACCCACCTTTTCCCATTCAGAATCTTACATTTGTTAAGTATATTTGAGTCTCTGCACTACACTCGTTCATCTTACATCCACTTTAGTTATATTTCCTTCTTCAAATATGATTCAGAGCCTTATTAGTCGTAAATCTCATCATCTTGGATCTTTGCTTCTTGTCTCATTGTTAAAATAATTCTTCCAAATTTATTTCCCTCAGGACTTCAGACCTCCAATCTTATCGTACTCTCGAGTTTGTATTATATTGGAAGCATTTTAAACCACATTATGAAATTTTCCTCCCCGATATCCATTTGGGCTATTTTATTTTTCCCCAAGAATTGTGAATATCATCAAATTATATTTAATTATTATTGTCTCAGAGTTTCCAATATTACGTTTTTATACAATTTTAATCTTGGGCTTCCTTTCTATCGTAACTCTACTAAAATACTTTATGAGAAATATTTATATATCGAGACTTTCAATATCATATGTGGGACTCAATTAAACCTCCAAAAGTAATTCCACCAAAAACATTTTAATAACAAAGGTTTTGTGTATCACAGTTTTGTCTATCGGGGAATTGTTTATTTCAGAAGCCTTGTTTATCATAGCTCTCACCTTCGACACATCATACTTTGGATTTTTACATATCAAAGTATTTCAATATCATAATTCTATTTTAAATTACTCTCTGATAATTCCATCTTGAAATTTGATGTGGCAATATTCACGTGGCTTCCATCATTTCACTCAATGGATTTAAATGTGATTGTACTGGTGTCAAAATCATAAATGAATCACATTTAATTTTTTCCGATTTTCTTGACATATTAGATTATTTCAATCTCGTAGGTTAGTTTAAATTCTCTCTGATATCTTTATCCCAATATCTTATGTGACACCTTTCATATGGTTTTAAAGTGATCTCGTAGAGTTTCAGTTAACTATATTTACATGGAGTCTTCTTTGATAATATTTGTATCTTTATGCTCAGTTCCATATTCTCATAGTGTTAGAGACCTAAGATGCATTCTTAATTATAATTTCAACAAACTTTCAAGCATTAATTTATCGAGATGACTAAGTGACTTTTGTGATATCGATTCTTCATGGTCTCTACATGGATCTTATCATCTAATGACCCAAAAATTAAGTAAAAGACAAAGTGAAAAAAATTCAATAACAATTTAAATGAAGTTGATGTTATTTAAGAGACTATTCATATATATAGTGTGAGCAATGGTAATGGCAACACCAGTATATATCTACGACAACACCAAGATGGGAATTTTGGGACTGCCAATCCAATCGAAACATTCTTACAATGTTTTTTTTATGAATATGTATAAGGTGTTGTAAGAAGCCCTTCAACTTATTGAGTTCAATAGCTGGTTGTAAACGATGGAGAAGGAAGGTTGGGCATGGAAGGTATCTAGCCTTTATCTCAAGAAGAGAAACATGTTGGGCATATATCTCTTTACAGTATTCATATAGTAGGGGAGGGTATTCATTATTCATCTTGAGAGTCTGATAGTCTCAAAGAGAAAAAAGAAACAAGAGTTTTTCAATTATTTAAATGTCATAAGTGGAAATCATTTTTTTCTAGTATAAGTAAAGAAAAGTGTAAAAAATTGATGAAATGTTAAAAATATTAAAAGGATAGCAAGTTGTGGATGAGGATGATTTATTTATTTGAAAAAAGAAAAACATATTGAAAACGTGAGTGATATTTGTAGTAAATATTTGTAAAAGACAGAGAGTATGTTTCCTCACACTAAAATGGAAGTATAGAGGCGATGAAGTATCACATATGGTGGAAGGATAGAAAAGTGAAATTTTTGCTAAGGAGCATGGGAGGGGATTTCAAGTGAAACGATACTTAAAAAAAATGAATAAAAAAATTATTGGATGCAGCTATGACATTGTAGCTAGTTGTAAAAACTTTGAAGTTAACATGGCCTCTTCTTGTTGCTTGTGTTTGGCATAATCATTTCCTTTCAAGCAGGAGCAACAACTAAAGGAAAATGGTGGGGAGATGTGAAGGTCAACCAAGATTCTAATTCTAAATATGGTAGTGAATTTTAAGCATTGCCGGTTCGTGTTGTCAATGTCGACTGTCGCCTTTGGAAATGTGATCCCCTATGATTTATGTATTATCAAGCCCCATGACATTCGAAGCAAAATTTGGCGAGGAGAACCTCACATTAATGGGGGGAGTGGAGCATAAGTTGGGTTGAAGGCATCCCATGGTGTGCCTTTTCATTGGAAGAAGTCAGCAACAATAAATTATGGCAATTCAAGGGGGTTTTGATCTATGTACATAGAAAATGGAAACAACTTCTCTAAGGGCTCCATTGACAATTCCTGCTTCAACCCACAAGTTGCATGTGAGGAAAACCATTTTTTCATTGGAAATAAGAACTTTTGCATCCAATTATTCATCTTCCTCTTCTGTACCAAGAGGATGGTGATTCCTTTTCTCTGTGTAGAATATTGCAATTGGCATATTCAATTTTTTTAGCCTCTGTTTTTTATGCACTGTGAAAGCTAGGTTGATTAGATATAGGTGCATTGCATTGTCAAATTCCTATTATTCGTCCATTAACAAAAATGAATTTTTCCTTGACATGAGAAGGTTTCATTCCTCTATAGTAGGTGTTGCGTTCTTGAGATTTGCATGAAGTTTTGAAAAGGAAACCTGAGTAGGGTTGGCCCCTTGTTGACGAAAGGCGGTAGATAGTGTGACGAACCTATCAAAGTTGTGCCAAAGAGAATTTCCGTGTGAAGTACCAAAATACATGGGGATGTGATTTACAAGTGGTATTCCCCAAGGTCACCAACGAGAATGATAAATTTATTGTCGAAAGGCATATTAAGATATGGAGGGAATACCTCCATTAAGCAATCATCTGTGCATGAAAGAAGGTTAGGTCCAATAAAGATCACCTCAGCATTTAAAATGTATTTGACATGACAGAGTTGTTCTTGGAGATGTAGAAGTTTTTGACCCTCAAGAGGATCCATTGAAACCAAAGGAATGTGGAGGGAAAAAAAGATTGTAAGTTCATTTATGTTAGATTTTGCAACACCTGTTGGGGCAAGTAGGAGCGATGGGCTTGAATTGGTAGTAGACTCGACAAGGAATGCATCTTTTAGGAAATTAATTAAGTAAGACTTACCCATGACAATAGTACATTGGATGAGCATTCTAAGTGGAGTAATGTGGGAAGTGGTCCTAAATTGGGTGAGGAAAATGTCAAGAGAAACTTGTTGGGTGTGCGACAAGCAATCAAGGAAGAAGGTAACTAGAGAGGGGGCATAATGAATTAGGTTAGATGAACAATTGAAAAACATATGTTTGTTTCTTGCAAAGTGGAAGGGATAGTAATATGGGCCTAACTGTGCTTTGAGTTAATGTCGTGATGGTCAAGCATGTCAAGGTCATCAATTTCCATGTTGCTCCGAGGGTGTAGTTGAGAAAGGAATTTCCATTCATCCATTTCTACAAAAGCAGAGGGCAGGACTAGTATCAATGGAGTTGTCATTAGAGTGAGTGGAAAGAGGGTATTCAGCGGAAAAATAAAACATGCCATGCAACATATGCATGTTTTTTGTGTTGCCAATGTGAAATGATTTCTTTGTTAGTGAAGCCAATGTATGATGGGAGTGTGCGAAAAGGGAAGTATAGAATTAGTTCAGTCCAATAGAAATAAGTGTAGCAACAATCGGTACGAGAAGGGATGGACATGAACAATATTGGAGGGGTTTATGTGTTTCCATTGATTTTGTTTTCGGGGAGTAGAGAAGGACCAGGAATGTGAAAATTTAATAAGAGGTATTGCTTCAAGAGAAGGAGGTATATCCATGTATGCTACAATGTATGTTACAGTTCGAGTAACATTGAGGGAAACAAATGGGTTGATACATAGTGGAAGGGGAAGCTTTTGAAACATGTGGCATGTCTCGTATGTGGCAATGTCCCTATCAGCAATTATTTTTGTCAAAAAATTTCAGACAACACCTACAATAGGTGCTTGAAGATGGACATTCTATGAGAGATGTGACAACATTTCGTGATAACTTTCTAATTTTTCCTGGTTTCAGTTCATATTTTGATATGTAGATGAGAATATCATGTCGAGAGAAAATTGATTGGTAGTTAATGTTCGCTCTCCATACAGATATCATGTCAGAGTTGTTCATGTTTAGCTTATCATTATTACATGTCGAGATGTATTTCTTCAACGCATTGTCATCAATCATCAAAGAACATTTGGGATGAAAATCTCATGGAGCTCCATAGCAACAAGTAAGAGTATCACCTTTTTTGTGAAGACATGAAGAGGGGTGGAATTTTGTATGTTATTGAATGCAATTAATAAGGTCTTCATAGTACTGAATGCAAGAGGATGGAAATATTGATGGTGATGGGAGGACACACGGGTCATTCTCTATAAAATGACATACAAAAGGTTCGTGCTATTGAACAGGTCAAGGGTTCCAACCAGAAATGTGCCAATCGAAGTAGGACTTTTCTTTGTCAACTGCTACTTGGTCATGCTAATTCAGGATTTCCATATCAAGTGCATTTTCTAGCTAGAGGAAAACATGTATGTGTGCAAAGCCCCTATGTTTCCACTCATTTATGCAAATATGAGAAAGGGTAAAGTATGAGGCCAGTGTATATGTAGGATTAAAAAAAAAAAGACGAGAGGGATGGTTAGATGAAGACCTGTACTAGTAGTATACTGCATGGAAACCATTTTACAAGACCTCTTCGATGAATGTTGTGAATCGACAATGAATGTACTATGATGTAAGATGCAGATTCTGGATTATATTGCAGAATCTCCATCGAGGCAACACAAATGAATTCATGGGGGGGCTACCAGGC
This sequence comes from Pinus taeda, assembly GCA_000404065.3. Lineage (NCBI taxonomy): Eukaryota > Viridiplantae > Streptophyta > Pinopsida > Pinales > Pinaceae > Pinus > Pinus taeda. Next base: position 229,047 of record APFE031082291.1, on the reverse strand, counting down.
ATGACCATGTGTAGGTCATGCCATTTGGTTTAAGTTGCGCTAACGGTGAAGAAGAAAGTAGGACTACCTATTTTAGTGATCATATTAGTGAGTTCACCTCTACGCTTGTTATAGAAATAATGTTTCCCCCTAAGGGCTCACCCGAAATGCATAATCTTATTAGGTCCCTATAATAATAGTGATTCCCCCATTACTATTGTCATTGTAGCCACTTATTGTTATTTTTGTGCCCCTATTGTGCCCACATTGTTATTATTATGTCCCATAGAAACCCGTGATTGTTATTGTTGTGCCCTTATATTATTATTTTTATGTAGGCTTTAATTATATTGTGACCCCTTAGACTCCTATATATAGAAAGGAGGTCTTGGTCATTTTAATCATTCAAGAATTTTTCATTTGTGTAATGTAAAGGAGGTTGACTCCTCGAAGAGGCTACATTCTAAGTTGTTGATATATCTCTTTCTTCTATTTTGCAAGTTGGTTGCATAACAATTGGTATCAGAGCTTTGAATTCTAGGGTTCTGCTGCTTCAAATAGGTCATCATGGAATTTTCTCTAAAAAAAAAATCTATGACATTTCAGAAGATAAAATTTAAGCCCATTTGAGCTGAAAATGTTTTGAACCTCGGATACAAATTTCAGATCTTGTCTCACTATATTTTTGGAGATATGATCCAAGGAAATTAGGGTTTTTGCAGGCTCCTCAATTATATCTCAAAGAGGTGACCTGGAAAAAATCATCATAAATTTCTCTCGAATCATCAAATTAAAATTTTGTAACAAGTTACAAAAAGAGGATGACCTGTAGTTTTCTTTATACTGGTTTCAGGACCTAAGGTTGAAACAGTGACACGTGGAACTTCGTACAAGTTTTCTCCATTGAACTAGTCTATAATCAGGTCGTTGTGGGAGATTTGGCTTAACTCTTCCTTGGAAAATCCAATCTTGATTAGACTTTCCAAGTTAGAAAGAGGACTCAGAGGGATACCGCAGGAATAAATTTTAGATCTTGGAGATTCACAATTACAAAGATGCAATAGATTCAATATCGAGCTCCTACAAAGTGAAAAATGGTATGTACTTTTTTGTTTTAATTTTACATAATTTTGGTTTGAAAAATTAATTTGAAGTGATTGAAAGGGAATAATGAAGAAAATTATCATTAGATGATGCCCTGAAAAAAAGAAAATGGCAATGCCTAGTAAGAAACCTGAAAGTTCTACAATGACACATGTAGAAGAGGAAGAAATGCAACATGATATATCAAAATTACGAGACCAAGTGCAACAAATTTCTCTCTCACAAAAAGTAACAGAAGCTAAGATGGATAATTTGAAGAATGGAATCAATGATATGGAAGACAACATTGAAGATTGGAAGAAAGACATGGAAGGGTGGAAGGAAGGTTTGACAAAGTTGCTACAAGAAAGGATTCCTAATGGCAAAAAGGTAGTAGAGAAAACTCATAACAAGAACAAAATAAATGTTAATCATGATTCAAAGAATGACAACATTGAATATTTGAAGAATGACGTGGAAGGATTGAAGGAAGGTTTGACAAATTTGGTACAAGAAAGGCTTCATAATGGCAAAAACATGGTAGAGGAAACTCATGATGAGAACAAAAGAAATGTTAATCATGATTTCATAGACTCTAAAGTTGGAATAAAGACCCACCACGTTCCAAAGATTGATATGAGGAATTTTGATGGCAAGGATCCCGTAACATGGATACTATAGATGAAACAATATTTTGATCTCCATAATGTGAAAAACACCCAAAAGGTACGCATTGAAACTTTATATTTGGAACCCAATCAGTTTGTATGGTATCTATGGCTTTGCTCTCATAAACAAATTGTCACATGGTCAATTTGTATGGACGAAATGGTAGCACATTATGAGGATACAAAGAGAAACACCTTCATTAGACAATTGATAAATCTCAAACAAAACGGTTCAATAGTGGAGCACATTGAGGACTTCCAAAAATTGAATATAAGGGTAAATGATATTCAAGAGGTGAATAATATTGATGTTTTCATAGGGACTTTAAAGGATAACATCCAACATGAGGTTTTCCTTTGGGAACCTGATTCATTGGAGAAGGCATTCAGGTTAGCAAGAAAAATTGAAAGAAAAATTATGGCAACAAGGAAGCCTAGCACTCACAATTATAAAATGGAAGTGTTGTTGCCCCTAGCCTTCCACAACCTACAAGTTTTACACCACAACAATTTGAAGAAAAAAGAGAAAAGGGGTTTTATTACAATTGTGATAGCAAACATACTAAAGGTCATAAGCATGTTGAAAAGAAATTATTTTACATACATTGTGAAGAGGAGGAAGAAAAGGAACAAGAAACGTCAAAAGAAGAGGATTTTTCTTTAGGAATCAACCTAGAGAAAGAATAAATGAATCCAACCATATCTTGTAATGTATTGGCAGGAATTACTACTCCTCAAACTTTCAAGATGGAAGGACATATGAAGAAGAAAAACGTAATAGTGTTGATTGATTCGAGTAGTACCCATAATTTTATTCATTGTAAGATAGCCAAGGAATTGAATTTATTCCTATATCCAACACCAGAGTATCAAGTGATGGCTGTAAATGGAGGAACCATAAATTTCTCTAGAAAGTGTGATAATATCAAGCTATCCATGGTAGAATATGTATTGAATAGTCCTATGTTTTCTATTCTAATGGGTGGTGTTGATGTTGTACTAGGACTCCAATTGTTACATTCTTTGGGTACAATTGCTTTTAATTTTCAAGAAATTTTCATGAAATTTTGTTGGGAAGGAAAAGAAGTTGAATTAATAGGTATCACGGGGAGATAGGGAAATATAATTTGCTCTAACGGTATGAAAAAACTTATAAAGAAAGAAAAATGGGGTGTAATTGCACAATTATGTTCACTAGAAGTTCCCACATTGAAATTATCTATTTCTCCAGATCTCCAAAAAGTTTTTGATGACAATTCCAAGGTGTTTGAGACTCCCAAAGACCTCCCACCTATTCGTGACCATCATCATGCTATTCATTTGATTCTAGGAAGTGTTCCTCCAAACATCAAGCCTTACGGATATCCCTATGCCCAAAAGAGTGAAATTGAGCATATGGTTGCATAAATGCTAGAGCTGGTATAATTCAACCTAGTGGAAGCTCTTTCTTTGCTCCAGTAGTATTGGTGCACAAGACAGATGGATCATGGCATATGTGTTTTGATTATAAGGAGCTCAACAAGCTCACTATTAAAGATAAATTTCCCATTCCTGTCACTGATGAATTATTGGATGAATTACATGGATACATTTACTTCACCAAGTTGGATATTCTTTCAGGATATCATCAAATCCGAACGAAGACTAAAGACAGTCTAAAAATACCATTTAGAACTCATGAGGGTCATTATGAATTTTTGGTCATGCCTTTTGGCCTTGCCAATGCACCTTCTACATTTCAAGGTTTCATGAATTCCATTTTCAAACCCTTGCTTAGAATTTTTGTGTTAGTGTTTTTTGATGATATACTAATTTACAGCAGGTCTTGGAAGGATCATGTTCAACATGTTGACAGGGTGCTCAAACTATTGGAGGAGAAATAATTATCTGCAAAAACCTCCAAATATTTCTTTGGAGTACAGGAGCTGGAATATCTGGGTCGTATTGTATCTCATGAACGTGTTAAGATAGACCCTAGCAAAATTAAAGCCATTAAGGAATGGAAAATCCCCACATCCATAAAGAATATGTGAGGACTTATCAGGTTGACAGGCTATTATTGCAATATTGTTAATAATTATGGGAAAATAGTAGCACTTTTAACAACATTACTAAACAAAGATGCATTTTCTTGGACTCCAGAAGCAATGAAGGCTTTTCAATATCTTAAAGAGGAAATGTGCCAAGCACCAGTCTTAGCTATGCCAAACTTAACAAAAACCTTTATTGTGGAATGTGATGCCTCATGAAATGGGATTGTCTTTAATGCAAGAAGGAAGATCAAAGGAAAGTATTTACACAAAGCTATTTATGAGAAGGAAATGCTTGCAATACTACATGCACTTAAGAAATGGCGACCTTACCTTATGGGGAGACACTTCAAGGTAAAAAGGGATCATGATAGTCTTAAATAATTTATAGAACAAATATTATCTTCAGAAGAGCAGCAAAAATGAGTTGGAAAGATGTTGGGTTATGACTTTGAAATCATCTACAAAAAAGGGCAGCAAAATGTTGTTGAAAATGCACTCTCAATAAAGGATGAGGATGTGAAAGCATTTCTTTGTGCTATCTCTATAATCCAACTAGATTGGAAAAAAGAAGCAATGGATGAATGGAAGAATGGCGACAAAATGTGGGCACTCATCCAAAGGTTGCAGCAAGATCCTAGTACATCTGATACATTTAGATGGAAATATCATTCTTTATGGTACAAAGATCGCTTATACCTCTATAAGAATTCCCAACTCAAACAAAAGATTCTTCTAGAATTGCTCAACTCTCCCTTAGGAGGCCACTCAAGATTTTTAAAAACTTACCATTGGGTTAGGAAGGAATTTTTTTGGGATGGCCTTAAATCTGATATTCAAAGGTTTGTGGTGAAATTTTTAGTTTTCCAACAAAATAAAGTTGAGACAATTAAGACCTCAGATCTGTTACAACCTTTATCCATTCCAAGTCAACATTGGGAGGAGTTTTCAATGGATTTTATCACAAGTTTACCCAACTCTGAAGGAAAGAGTGTCATCATGGTGGTAGTTGACAGACTTACCAAGTATGCATTGTTTTGTGCATTTTATCATCCATTTAAATCTTATGCAATTACTACTGCATTTATGGAAACAATTAAAAAACTATATGGAAACTCAAAGATTATTGTAAGTAACATAGATCCCATTTTCACTGGAAATTTTTGGACTGAATTATTTCCTTGTCTTGGTACTCAGTCAGCTCGTAATTCATATTATCATCCTCAATCTAATGGGAAAACTGAGATATTGAACAAATGTTTGGAAGGATATTTTCATTACTTTGCATCTGATAAACAAACACAATGGGTCAAGTCATTTCCTCTCGCTAAATGGTAGTATAACACTTCCTTCCATATTGTAGCAAAAATGACCCCATTTATGGCATTTTATGGATATCATCAACCATCCATCACAACATCTTTAAGATAAAATTTTAAGGTTCAAGTAGTGGAAGATCACATCGAGCATCAATAATATATACTCCAACTCTTAAAGTATAACCTCACTTTGGCACATAATAGAATGAAACAATAGGCAGATAAACATCGCAGTGAAAGAAGTTTTCATATAGGTGAGCAGGTATTTCTACATCTACAACCATACAAGAAAATGTTCATCAAGAAAGCTAAGAAGGATAATAAATTATCACCAAAGTATTATGGTACATAACAGGTGTTGCAAAATATTGTTACTATGGCATACAAATTGGAGCTTCTTGCATCTTCCTGAGTGCACCCAGTCTTCCATGTTTCATGCTTAAAGAAGGTTATAGGTGACAAGGTCCCAGTTCAAACAATATTTCCAGAACTTGGCGAGGAATGAAAAATCATATTGCAACCTGAAGCAGTCACAAAAACAAGAACTGAACAACTACGAAATCAATCAATTTCAGAGTATCTCATCAAGTGGAAGAACTTAGCTGTTGGAGATTCCACATGGGAGGATGAGAATTTTATACAGAAGCATCCATAACTACTCAAGCATTAAGGAAAACACTTTCATTCAAGACTAGAGCTATACCAACCATATGATGATGTACCTTATGTTATTGGTGCCTCCGAGCTTCTGGGTTATCAAGGTAACGTGCCATCCTCAACACTTTTTTGAAGGATAGGGGCATGCTAGGTCCCTATAATACTAGTGATTCCCCCATTATTATTGTCATTGTACCCCGTTATTGTTATTTTTATGCCCTTGTTGTCCCCACATTGTTATTATTGTTCCCCATAGAAACCCACTATTGTTATTGTTGTGCCCTTGTATTATTATTTTTATGTCAGCTCTAATTATATTGTGACCCATTGGAGTCATATATATATAAACAAGGTCTTGGTCATTTCAATCATTCAAGAATTTTTCATTTGTGTAATGTAAAGCAGGTTGCCCCCTCGAAGAGTCTATGTTCTAAGTCATTGATCTATCTCTTTCTTCTATTTTGTGAGCTGGTTGCATAAAAAAATTGGTCAGGAAGAACTGAATGATACATGTCATGGGAGCATGCAAAAAGGTATGCAATGGTCATTTTCAAGCCATGTTGAAGGCTTCTTTTCACAAAAACCGTAAAATTTTCTTGGCTGCAATGTCACAACATAAGGTTGTATCTCTCTTTTGATGTAAAGGTCATGTAAGTATCTATGGTATAAATCATTGTAAAATTCATTCGCTTATGGACTATTGTGGCCAAGTCATGTAATCCCCTCTTTTTGGGCATCTTATGTAATTTTGATTTAGATATGTAACCCCAATATGTTGGGTGATCAGTGTAACCATGAGCCATTGGTGATAGGAAAGGTCATGTTTGTTTGAGTCATAAAGTCTCGTACTTCTTTGCATATCTCCAAAAAAAATTATCATGTGCTGAAGGAGAGCATGGTCAGTATTCAATGTTCATATTCAATAGATCATATCTATAATGCTCATGTCAAAAAAGGGAGAAAAACCTTCATTCAACATTGGTCAACCCTTTTCCCTTGATGTCAAAGGGGGAGAGAATATTGGTGTTTAGAGAATGCTTGGTGACTTGGGAGAGAAACTTAGTATATCTACAGATGTGCTTACAGATATATATAGGTGATGGAGACCAAACACCAAAGTGGTTGCCATCAAGCCTAAAGGGGGAGATTATTGGCATTATGACAAGTGTTGTCCTTGATGGGAACCTACTTAATAAAGATGTCGACATGATGGTAGAAGGATGAGTATTCGGGATAGTACATATTGAATATCAGTCTGCAGATAGAGAAACGATCAAGATAAAGTTTGAAGAAGTATATGTGGGTCCTGTGAACAAATGTTTCTTACATATACGGGTATGGTGAATGAAAGTCATGTAAAATTTATGCACCGTGGTATTCTAAATACTGTGGGAATTTACCATGGTATTGGCCCATAGTAATGAGCAGGACAACAGATATTTGATCTCATCAAAGAATCGACATAACTATGGAATTGCCCTAAGGTATTGGCTAACGCCTAAGCTATATAAGGAGATGGAGATTAAAGCACTATGTTTGCATGATTTGGGTTATGGATGAATTGTTTGACATGAAATAAGTATGCACCGGGGAGTGTGACGATGGATCATATCCTATAGATCTGAAATGACTACACAGTGAATAATATTATTATGGGTTGATAGATTTATAATGATGATGTTATGATGTGTGCTTTTTATAGTATTTGTCAGGATTTAGGTTTGATTGATGACTTGTTGTGCAACGAAGGTATGATTATGTAGTTACAGATATATATACTCAGGTTTCCTTTGGAAATATCATGTACATACATGGACCTTATACTGGGTAGTTGTGTATTGATTAGGTAGTATGGACAAATCTGTACATGGGTATGCTTCTTGAAAGGTGCATACATACGTAGAAGTGTTTCATAAGGGTCGCATACATCTACTAGGGTTTTGTAGTATGAGTTGATGATTATGGTTGATTTGTTCTATTATATTTGTTGTTGTTTATCAATGATGTCTCTTTCATGATGATCTATGTTTGATATTGCTAGTTGAGGTTGAACTGATTAATGTATGAAATGTTGAAAAGTAATAATTTTGTTATTTGATGATTTGTATCTGGTTCAAAGATCTCTGACAAGGTCAATATGTGTTTCAGTGATTGATTTCAGCAGTGCATTGATTTAGGTTCATAGTTAAATGTTTTGAGATTTGTACATGGGTTATCAGAATAGAAAAGTGCATATATACGTGGCTGTGTCTCATAACAGTAGTGTATATATTCTGACATGAGATTGACCAGGTTTTACAGTGAAAGGATATAGTTTCTATGATGAATAGTAAGTGTTTTGACATTTTGATAATTAATTTATTCAATGATTTGCTTATTAATTTGATTCAGTGATTTGATATAGTGATTGGTTTCATTTTTCTATTTGATATAGGGCTTAAATGATGGTAATGGGTCCAGTCTGAAAATTTGATGAAACGTGACTTATAAATTTGATGTTTTGGTTTAGCTGGATCCAGTATGAAAATTATGAAACGTGGTCCACAGAGGTGTTGAGGGTTGGAGCCTTCATTGAGGATGTCAAAGCTTCCTTCCAGTAGTAGCTGGTAAATCTGATCAAGGGGTTGGAGCTCCCTTCCGATGAGTGCCAGTAAATGAGCGTAGGGGGTAGGAGCTCCCCTCCAGTGAGTGTTGGAGAATGAGAGAAGGTTGTAGCCTTCTACAAGTGGGTTCCTATGTGCTGGGATGAGTCTGCGCTAGTAAAATATTGTAAGAAGTCTTTCATTATAATAAAATATGAATACAAAGATGACAACAACGGTGGTTTTCTCCCACATTGGATTTCCACCTAAAGATATTGGTGTTCATGTGTGCTGATGTGTTCCTTATGTGTGATGGTTCATTCTGTTCTTACTGCAGATAGTTATTGTTTAATTAATTCCTAATGAAGTAATGATACACTGGTTCAAGTTAAACAGACAATGAATTAACTGAAAAGTTAGCTAACTAGATATACGCTAGTTATCTGCATAACATACACATACATATGCAGGTTTACTTCATTATAGTTGTGTATAAAAATATGAATAAGAAAATAATTTTTTAAATGAGATTTTAAAATACTGATTCACCCCCACCCACCAAGTGAATGATAAAGCATATGGTGTTTTCATATCATAGTTGCAATGATATCGGATGTTAAATGGAGATGATATTTCTGATCATTTATTTTGTATCTTGATGAAATTATATGTCCAACAATGTTTTTCCTTTAAAATCTTAGTGCTCATTTCTATTTTTCTCCCATCCCTTTACATTAATTGATATCCATTAAAAACTTATGGTTTTATTGGTTAAGTATTGTATATTAGACCCAGGAATGAGTAAATTCACTCTTCTAAACAAGGTGCTTGCAATAATTATGCATGTCATTCAAAGGATTGTAAAAGAATAAAAAGTCCATTCAATCCTAAACCTTATTTTTGGCTATCTATGAACTAGCTCATGGATTTTAACTCCCCTTATCCTGCTCTAGATGCTAGCAATTTTTATGTACTAATTGCAATCTCAAATGCTTTTCATTCCTTAAAAACTTTGAGAGTATCTAGTTGGATTTTGTCTTGGATAGAATGAAGAGGAATAATATGATGATTTATATGACGAATAATCTTTGATTCATGATTTTGAAGAACTAGTTGAGCCAAATGGAAACCAGGATTAGTAACAGGGAAAAAATGATAGAAATATGCATGAAGAATTTCCCTTTGAGGGTGATTTTTTAATGGTTATAGATCAATGTGAACGTGAATTCAATGAGAATGATGCTTTAAATACCAAGTATGGATTCATCAATTAGGAAGAAGGTCCAAATAAAGTAAAACTATCCATGACCCAACAACCTATTGTTTAGTAGGCCTCTATGGGACACTTATCTTGGCTTGAATGGTGTTAGGAATTCCAATCTTAAAAACACTCTAAAGTTATATACAATGGTTGACTAGATGGAACATAGCTATATTGGACATTATTTATACATATGTGATGTTTTAAGCTATAGAGAAAGATGTCCATATTCGACATTCTTTGAAAATACCAAAATGAATATAAATATTGGAGCAAAAACTTAGGGGTAGCAGTCCTCAATGTCACAAAAAGAGGAACATCTATCATGAATTGTTGAAAAATTGAGAGAGAGGGAGAACCTTTTTTATTGATGATAAAGGGGGAGAGAATGCAAACAATGGGAGAAAATGACAAGAAATATGAAGAGAATGAAGTAGGGGGAGCAAATTTTGGGAGAAGAAAATATTAAAGTATATCCATTAATAACAAAGTCATAGATTGGTGAAAATGGTTTCTATTGCTATCAAGTGATTTCCAAATTAAAGAAAAAATCATATAGTCAAATAAGATATTTTCAGCCTCATGGAGATATTGTTTTTATATATTTGATGCCCCATTATATACCCTATCTTTAAATTCATTTTCAATCTAATTACCTAGCACAAATGAGAGTATAATATATATGGTTGGAATTCTTATTATGATACCTTTCCAATGGTATATGGAACTCTTTCTAACTCCTCACACTTGAGGAGAACTGATTTTTTGAATACTCACTATAAGTAGCTAATGCACAAATCGACCCAACTACTAGGCAAGTGGCCCCTGCTTTTGGGGGTCAAATGTACTATATATAGGTATTATGTGGAGGAACCTAGGACTCATTTGATCAAGCCAATTTGGGTCTATCTATGAAAGAGAAGCACTTATGAGGTTCATATCTCATGAACCAAGTGAAGGTGAAGCCAAGTTTGAAAGGTTTTCTATGGGCTGGATTTTTGGCACTTTTTGGAAGGGTTTTTGGCACATTTTGAAATGATTTTTGGTATTATTTTCGAAGGTTTTTGGTACATATAATTTTTATAGATGTTGTAACATCATCCAAGTGTCATAATATCATCCACAACATTATCTATATAATAGAATCTATAAATTCATCTAGCATCATTATCTTCTCTACGATTTACTTACAAGGCTCAAACCTAACATATTACATGAGAAATATACGTGGTGACATTCAAGGCTTCTTTCTCTTCTTCATGTATTCTCTTAGGGTTTAAATCATAATCCCTATCATATTTCTCCTTACTAGACTTATCTGATAGAACTATAAAGATAAAATTAAGTACAATGATAGCATACATTAAAAGAATCTCTCTCCTCCATTTAAATATGCAATATGTAAGGTAAGATCAGATAAAAAAACAACTTATCTCCATATAAGTAAACAACAAGGAAACCCCAAATGGATTGATCTACAATAAAAGGATGTTTAATTATCGTACTAGGGTATATCCAACCCATAAATGAAATTCCCTTTAAGTATGATTCTCCTAGAGCTCAAATCCCTCCATCAAGATGGTGATATCTCCAACAATATTGCAGTCCAATGCTACCACTTCTGTAGTGGTTTTCAAGTGTCCTCGTGAAAGGAGTTGCTCCTTTACTTGTGTACCACATTTCCTCTCATGTGTCCAATACGTTTCCACATGTGTCAATGTGTTTACCATGATTTAATAGTTTTCTCAACACATATGTATGTGTCCAAAAGAAACCTCCATGAAGTAAGTTGTTGAATGTAATCATCCTCAATTCAAGTATCTAACCTGCAAGGGGTATGTCACATGGTTCAATTCTCTTAGGATTGAGTGCCACCGAAGTGCCTAGTGACCCCCCTCCTAGCTAGGTATCTCCTCTAGTAAGGAAATGAATCCCCCAATTACCTGGATCTAATGGAATAGTCATCATTTTGATTAGGATAACAATCACCTACGTAATTATGTTGTGTCAATACTTTCTCAAAGGTTAAGAATCCACCCAAACCAAGAAATGCATATGTCCAAGAATATCTAAGGGAATAAGGGAGACAAAACTCTCCTAAAAAGATGAATACAGTTATCAAGTAATGCCAAAAGCTAACACTCAATCTTAACAAGAAACATGTGCTTTGTAATATTAATAACCTCCCTTTGAATCTATAAAATTTAACTCCAATTGCTCCAAAATCATAGTAATTCACTCCTCCATATTGATAGAACACCGTGCCTGATTTGGAAGGGTCATAACCACAAGTATAAGTCCACAAAATGAAACATCCAAGCAATTAGTATATGTTTATCTTTCTATGAATATAACTAACAAATTTATAACTCAACCTCTAGTTGTTAAACATGCTAGGAGAATACAGAAAAACAAGTTGTTTTATACCATTAATCTAAGCCATGCCCTTTTCACCTCTTATAGGGAAAACAAAATAAAAATCACCATTTATGAATATAAAGGAACCTAACCTTGGATCACAATTTGCCATTAAAATATTATACCACTAAGTACAAGGAGTACATGAACAATAACTGGTCAAAACTATAGCATCACAAAATTCATCATAAGGATACAATACCTTTGGCATCTCACTAAGATCTATTTAGGGAATCTTGTCATAATAATATCAATTTGAAAAAACAAATCTAGTAAAATTTGGTTAGTTATATGAAAATAAAGAGATAAAGTGTAGATACATCTTACTTCACAAATTTTGAAAAATGAAGCTGGTGGTAAGAGTAAACTCTACCCATAGAGGGTCATAATCAAAATGTGAGCATCACAATCACTCTAGTGTACATCTAAATCTAACACAAATAACGAAACAACTTCAACCAACTCCCTCTTTTTGATAGAATGTAAAAGAATAAGTAGAATCAAGGTCAACTCCCTCTTTTTTATAGAATCCAACAACATCACCACTAATACTCATCAGTACTGCTAGTATATGAAAGATTGGTATCAATAACTAAGTCCACCACTAATTCCTATCTCTAATTTAGAATACACCTAACCAATATTCGTTGCTCCATCAATCATATCACACAAGTGAACCTCCAAATACATCATTACACCCCATGAAAATTACTTTCCCAATCAAGGCATATCACCAAGATTCTATAAACATGGCATCATATCAATGTTCAAATACTCTAAGAAATATTATACTATGCTCATTCTCAAGGATAGTGTTCTTTTCTTCCTATCACTTACAAACCTATGGATGAGATAGAAATTCCCTTCAGTAGATAAGGGAATTTCCTAGTAAATGGTCACAATTAGGCTTCACATTATTTAGGATAGGAGACATATCTATATTTTGGCCCAATATCCATTACTAAAATGAATGTGGAGTGGTGATTGAATTAGCAGAATGCATTGAGAAATATTAGGATAATATAAGTGTTAAAAATAAACTATTCTAACTTATCCTAACTAGGAGCAAACTAATTAAGCAAATATACTCTACTCTCCTACCCTGGAGAAAACTTATTAAGTAAATAGAAATCACATCATTAAGTCTTTTTTGTTATTCAAAAAAATTTGGATGTTAAGAGGAAAGTGGGAACTCATAAATGATATAGTTGAATATATTCTTTTGAAACAATAATTCATTCATAAGATTTATTTACCAACTAAAAACATTAATAGCATAAAAGAAATTAAAATGAAAAACTATGAACTCATAAATAACTAGTTAGCACATGAACCATATGGCCTTATGCGAGTGAAGATGATAGTATAAATACTTGAAATACTCCATAGAAAGCATATCCCATGACACCAATTGATTTTCCTCCAAAAAATATCCTAACGCTTCCTCTCCTAATTATTAGTAATAGTTATCAAACATCTTTCAACTAAGTATTTGTAATACCCCTCTATTTCTATGTAAATACCTTTTTGTTTTTAGATTGAACTATGTTTGGGTGTGACTGTTAGAAAGCCATGGTGGACTTAATTTAAAATTAACAATAAAGTATGATGATGTAATGAGTGAAGTTTATTAATGAAAAAGAAAGCTAGAAATTGCTTGGGAAAGAAACACTTGAATTAATAGATTCTTGCCAAGATCCAGAAACCAATGTTCACATATAAAATCAAGATAATGCTCCCTTAAATAAATCCAAGAAATCCCTAGGGGTTGATTAGAAAAATTTAATATGATGGGAGAGAAAGTTTATTAAATCACTCAGTTGCAGGAAAGCACTGACTTAAAAGTGGAATAAAGCGTCGTAGGAGAAAAAGGTGGGGTTTAAAGAAAAATAAATAAAAATTCCTAGGATAGTGGATTGGAAAACCCTAAAAAGAAGGATATCACTAAGGAAAATCCTACTAGGGAAGACATAAAATACCTTGTCTACAATCACAAGGGGTAGTTAAATTCTTTGGCCATGGATCTCTTCTTGGGGGGAACGGGTGGACCATTTCAAGGTTGGGTGGAAAATGTTTTTTCTGAGTACAATTCCATTAGTGTTGAACGAATGAATCTAGAGGGGTTTCTCCAGTGGATAAATTTGTGCACTCATACGGTTAGAGTTTGAGTTCAATTTTTACTGTTCAAAGTTTGGTGATGCCTAGTAAATTTAGTTCAACATTTAATATTTTTAACTCTATGCATGTATTAAGTTTTGAAGTATGATTGGAAACTGTAAGTTGACCAGGTGAAATTCATCATGTTATTTATAACTATATTAAATGTATATGTACTTAGACTCTTTTAATGAGTGGATTTTTAATTAATTATAAACTGTCTGATAAAAAAATATATTGTATCTTATGATTCTTCTCTGGTGTATCATTGGGATTACTTGTGAATTCTGAAATAATATGTGATGGATATGCATTCTTAGAAATTATCCTCATCTAAAGCCATATATTGATTTAGTTTCCTGTAACTTATTAAGTCATAAACAAAGGTATAAATTTATAGATAACAAAGCACGAGGGAAAGGTTTTAACACATTACCAAATTAATTGCATAGATTGAGAGAAGGAGAGTCACATTGATTTTCCTGCAACTGTGTGAGAACTAGGAATATCACAGGTTACTAGGTAACAAGTCATTGTCTAGGAAAATGATTAATGGTAAAGCATGACACTCAGTGAACCTCAAGTTAACATTAACTACTTGCTTTCATCCTGCTTTCATTTGATGACTAAGGCCGAGAGAAAAATGTATATTAGACTACAAGTTAGAACATTGGAGGACCATTAAGAAAAATTAAATATTTAAAATATGCACACTAAATATTTAAAATATGCACACAAATTTAGAAATGATGAAACTAATTTTCTAAGTACGGTTACGAACCGTATTGGTGTATTCATCATGGAAAGAGTATTTTTTTCCAAATGCGTTATTGGAATGAGTATGGTTCTTATTGATTATAATTGGGGTGAACTATGGATGAGCCCAGAGAAACCAGAGATCATAAAACTTACAATCAGGGAGAGTATGAGTTTACAATCAACTTCTAAAAAAAATAATAGAAAATTTTAAATTAAATGAAGAATTTACCCATACTAAATCAACAATTCTCTAGAAAATACACACTAAAATAGTATTCGGGAAACAGACATATGTGGACATACCCAATACAGAGGAATTAAAAAAATTTCAAAATTCAATTCCTTGAATAATGATGCTACTCGTTAAACAGACAAGGAATAGAACCAGTTATTTATGAAAGCAGATAACAATTTTCAGAAAAACAGATACCGAGCTTATTTTGGAAAAGTAATAAATTTTATTAAAATAATCACGTGGATACAAACAAATATAGAATTTCGTTCAGAAGCTTCAATTGCTTTTGGACTAGAAACTTAATCAAATAGAGGGGAAAAATCTTAAGGTAGCTCTCCAAAGGGAGACTATAAGTTCAATATTAATTTAATCCCCGAAAAACTATAAATGCCCTCTCAAGGTTACAAATACGGTACAACGAATTAGCTGATAGTACAAGCCAAACGTTTTTTACTTTGAGTTAATATTAATTACAAATACCATACAGGAAAAACAAATAATAAAAAAAAATATAAGATATGTCGATTCACGGAATATCCAGAGGCAGTGGCTCTTACTCTATTTCAAAAAACAATCTCATCCTGACACTAGAAGGAAAAAGGCCTGTATGGATATGCTTGGAACACCAACTCGAAAGGAGACAGGTAGAGGTTAAACGTCATGAAATAGTTGCATCGGGCAGTGAGCTACCTCGGTCAGATATCATTGTACCTACAACAAGAGTTGATAGAACAATAACCAAAATGAATAAATTTTCATGGTGTGAATAACAGAATGTGACTGAAATATTATAAACTAATCCACTCCTACTGAAGAAGGGAACTCTGGAATATAACTCTTACCTGGGTAGGAACAAAGACTGATTTTGTCCCATGTTTGCAAGTAATATATGAGGAAGTTAGTGCCATCGGTGAAACCAAAAAAACAACTAAATTAAAAACCAGAAGTTATCCATAGATAACCCCAAGAGTACTCAAGAAAAGGAAACATAATTCTACAGGAAATCAAACCTCATAACTATCACTTGAAACTATAAAGAAAAGGAAACATAATTCTACAGGAAATCAAACCTCATAACTATCACTGGAAACTAAAAAAAAGTTATAAGGGAGGAAAATTTATTTTGTTATCACAAAATCACTTACCTTTGTAAGCATTTCCATGGTGAGACGAAGTCGTGATTTGGACCCAAGTACCTAAAAGATAGGAGGTCAAGGGTAAATGTGTTAGATAAATGGAAGAAAGAAAGAAAAAAAAAATGAAACAATAAATTGCAGAATTATGGAGTAAGCCTGTTAACCATTAAAAGGGGGGAAATTATTCGATAACCTCACCTGAGTAGATCATCTATAGTGCTAAATTACCCTTTCTACCCAGCTCCATGGTCGATTCACCTCTTGAAGCATACAACCACTGACAAAGAAGAGCACGAAATCAATCTGTGGAGCAAAGAAAATTGAAATGGAATCAATAGCGTTAAGTGAAATAATTAAGTATAAATCCTCTTACCACAAGGCCTACGCTGAGATCGGGGTAATGACCAAATACAGGCAAGTGAGGAGGAGGTACAGTGGCAATTGCAAGCAGAGGAGAAGGAGGGTTGGTGATGGCTTCTTAGGAAGACACCTCTAGAACATTCATAGGTCCAAATGAGTTGGTAAATGAAACCAACAAGGGTTTAGGGTTGAAATAATGCATCAAAACCATTGGATAATAGAATATCATCGTGACCGTCCACTAATATCAAGTACACATTCCTTTTATGCTGATCACGTGGCCATGGGCGAGGTGCAAAAAGATGGTTGGGGCACTGTAGCCGATTCATGTGGCCAAAGGAGAGTTGGAGGAAGTTGGTAAGGGAGCTGTAATCGAGGACCAATGCCTCAGGGTCAAAAAATATTGAAGGTTCAAAAGAAGAGTCAACACCATGATATAAGCTTCAGTTGGGTGTAAAAATTATATAAAGAATTTTGAGGATAGGCTAGTGATACCCCCTCATTGCCTTAGCACTTAACACAGACCCATAGGTATGGAAAATCAAGATATACATGGTATAGTAAAGCATAATCGGAGGTGAGCGCTTACAAACCAAATACCGATAGGAGGTATATTCGCTAGGGGAGTATTATTTGTGAAATCCGTGGTAAAGGGAGGTAATCCATTCATATGGATCAATGTTAATTAAAAAGCATGGAATGTTTAAAAGGCTTAGACACAAAGGTAAAGGGATTACCCACAAAGGTAAAAGGATTGAAATTATGATAATTCCATTTTTTCCTTATTTATTTTATTAAGAGATCAAGACTTGAAAATAATAGAACTTTTTGCATGAATACCATTCACTTTTCTGTTCCAAATGGGCTACGAATGGCAAGAAATTTTAGGAAAATTTATATGTAGATTAAAATAAGAATTTACGTATATAAAAAAAAATAAGTGTGAGGTATTTGGCACTGAGATATTTTATAAATGGTATCAAAGCTCAGTTTCAACACTAGGCTCGGAAGGA
The DNA here is from genome assembly GCA_000404065.3 of Pinus taeda. NCBI lineage: Eukaryota > Viridiplantae > Streptophyta > Pinopsida > Pinales > Pinaceae > Pinus > Pinus taeda. The sequence goes on along the minus strand of APFE031082291.1, from coordinate 211,390 downwards.
AGCACCATATTAAACTTAAATATGTGTAGTATGTAGATCTGAGATACTAGTGACAATTTGTATTGTTTATAAGGTACTTGATTGAAGTAGGCTACAACAGAATGGTGGAGAATTCCCCTCTAGCCATAATAGGTGGTGAAGAACTATATGTTGTGTTGGTAAATGGTAGTACCCCACCAACCTCTAATTTTATGGATTTCATCAAAAATCTACAACAAGAGTTGGCTCATCTCAAGAGTAGCAATGAATGCTTATTGAAACCTAGTGAAGAGCATGAAATAATGATAATAGAGTTTACAGAAAAGTCCAGCCATACAAGTATAGAATCGGAAGGGTTGGGGAGGAAAAAGGTGGAAATAGAATCATAGAAGTCTGAAAGTCGGGGTAAGCGAAATAAGATGTATCCAAAATCATAGAAAGAAAAGAAGAAAATGGAGTTGCAAGGAGAGTTTAGGAAAATCAAACCCCTACTTTTGATGGGGAAAGGAAGAAGATGTTAAAGTATGGCTTCTTAACATGATCAAATAATTTCAGTTATATGAGTATGAGAGTAACTTGAGGGCCCTTCTAGCTATTTACTAGCTATAGGAAAAATCTACTCTTTGGTGGGAAGAGGTCAAAAGTGTACATTTTTTGGAAGAGAAGATAGTTTCTTGGGAGGTATTTCATAAACAGTTCAAGTCTCAATACCTTAGTGAGCGATACTATCATGATCATGCCAAGGAGTTCCATGAGTTAAGGTTGGGAGAGTTAACTATGGATAAGTTTGTAGATAAGTTTACAAACTTATTACAGTATGTTCCCTATATTAAAGAAGAGAAAGCCAAGCTGCAAAGATTTGAACTATTTACCAACCCCTTATAAGGAAAGGATTGAAGTTGACAATCCTAATACAAGGGATGAGATGGTAAGGAAATCCATATTGTGCTATCAGCAATTCAAGAATAGAAATGAAGTTTTAAAACCATGGAAAAGTAAGGACAAAAGCAAGACAGTAATGAGTACAAAAATATAGAAACCTCATTATCTTATAAATTTTGGAAAGGATCATTAGAGGAATAAATTCAGTAAGGGAAATGTAAATCAACCTGCATAGTCTCACACTGGGTCAAAACCCATGGAACTTAGCAGAAAAGAAACAAGTGGGGTCAAATAAAGAGAATCATTCAAGTGTTAGGGTTGTGGCGAACCACACCTATTAAGGGGTTGTCTGCATAATCCACATTCTATTCAAAATATTCAAGCAGTCCACGAAGAAACAACAATGAATGATGTTGTCGGAAATGTTCTGAGTACCAGTGCAACACTGAAGGACAGATAGGTTGAGCACCAATCTACCATGATTGAGATTGAAGGTACCATTTTAAACCAATATGTTTATGCTTTAATTGAATAATGGGATAGCTTAAGTTACATTAGTCCCCAAATTGTGGATAAATGCAAATTAAAAACTAAAAAATTCAAGAATGCATGGTTGGTATAGTTAGAAACTGGGACCAAAAGAAAGGTTACCAATCAAATAATACAATGTCTCATTGACTTAAATGGTTATCCCACATAAGTAGATTTAAACATTCTTCCTTTGGGATCCTATGATATATTAATAGGAATGCACTGGCTAGAGAAACAAGGAGTTGTTATAAACTATTTGGAGAAAACAGTGAGTTGTGTGAGTCAATATGTGAAAACCTCGGTAAGTAGTAGAGGTAAACCAAAACCAATATTAGTCTGAAAAATTTTGGATTTACAACTAAAAAGAGTGCAAGAAAAGGATGTCAACTATACATGGTGTAGGTGGAAACAAATAAACAAAAAGTAGAAAAGGAAAATTTAGAGACTCCATCAATCATTAGTGATTTCAAAGATGTTTTTCCACAGAAAATCTTAGGTTTACCTCCTCGTAGAGACATAGAATTCTCTATCGATTTAGTACCACATGTCACCCGAGTGTCTATACCTCCTTACTGAATGAGTATACTGGAGTTACTTGAAATGAAAATGCAGTTATAGGAGCTATTAGACAAAGGTTAAATCAAACCATGTGTCTCACCATGTGGGGGGGGCTATAATATTTGTGAAGAAAAAGGATGGAACATTTATAATGCTTATCAATTATCGCCAATTGAATAAGTTAAATATAAAAAATAAATACTCGTTACCCTGAATTGATGATTGTTTGACACATGATAGTAAATCGACACATTTTATATTGGTACATTATACTTATGGAACAACACAGGTTGCCAATATTTCCATGAAGGAGATTTTCAGACTACATGAAGTATCGAGGATGGTAGTGTCAAACAGAGATGCTAAATTTACCTCCAAGTTTTGGAAATCCCTACTTGGGGGCATGGGAATTGAATTAAATTTCAGTAGTGCATATCACCCTCAAATGGATGGGAAACCATAAAGGACTAATTAGATCTTGGAGGATATGATGCAAATGTACATCATGGATAAGTCCATTAAATGGGAAGATTTTATGAATTTACCACCATTTTCATATAAAAATAGTTACGAAAATTCAATAAAAATGAGTCCTTTTGAAGCTTTATATGGCAAGAAATGTCATACACTGCTCAATTAGAGTCAACCAGAAGATCGATTGATATTAAGACCAAATGCTTTGCATGAAATGGAATAGGTTGTGTTGAAGATTGGATAGAACATCAAAACTATATAGGACATGCAAAAAAACTACACGGACAAGAAAAAAAGCCATAAAGAATTTAAGATTGGAGACTATGTTTACTTAAGAGTAAAACCAAGGAAGAGTACCTTAATAATGGAGACTTGTGCAAAATTGGCACCACAATTATGTGGGCCTTTTAAAGTCTCGGACAGAGTTGGTCCAACAGCATATCAACCCTCTTTTCCCATCCATGTTTGAGTTCAAAACGTATTTCATATATGTTTTTTAAATAAATATGTTCATGATCGAAGAAGCAGACTTCTTAGAAGAGCCACTCCCCATCTTAGATCGGAGAGAAATCTTGTTCTAGAATCGAGTCGTCGCTTGGGTTAAAGTGCAGTGGAGGCACTTTACACCTAAGGAGGATACTTGGGAGTGAGGATAAAATGAAATAATCTTATCGAGCATTGTTGAAGAATGAAGAAAATGAACAATAAACACACAGGATGGTGTTAATTTAAAAAGAGGACGGAGATGTAATACCCCTCTATTTCTATGTAAATATATTTTTGTTTTTAAATTGAACTATGTTTGGGTGTGATGCCTAGAAAGCCATGGTGGACCTGACTTGAAATGAAAAATAAAGTATGATGATGTAATAAATGAATTTTATTGATGAAAAGGAAAGCTAGAAATTACTTGGGAAAGAAACAGTTGAGTTAAGAGATTCTTTCCAAGATCCAGAAACCAACTTTGGTAGATAAGATCAAGACAATCTTCCCATAAATCACTCTGAAAAATCCCTAGGGGTTGATTAGCAAGATTTAATATGATGGGAGGAAAAATCTATTAAATTGCCCAATTGTAGAAAAACACTGAGTAAATGGTGGAATAAAACGCCGCGGGAGAGAAAGGCGGGCTCTAAGGAAAAAAGATAGAAGGAAAGCATAGGCTAGTGGTTTGGCAAACCTTGAAAAGCGGAACATCGCTAACGAAAAATATGATAGGCAAGTAAGGCATAAAATACATTATCTAGAATCACAAGGGGTTGTTGATTCCTTTGGCCATAGATCTCTACTCAGGGGGAACTAAAAGATCAGTTCAAGGTTGGGTGGACAATGTTTCTTCCCAGTAAAGTTGCATTAGTGGTGCACGAACGAAGCTATAAGGGTTTCTCCAGTGAATAAATTTGTGCACTCATACGGTTAAAGTTTGAGTAAGATTTTTAATGTTGAAAGTTTGGTGATTCCTAGCAAATTTAGTTCAACGTTTATTATTTTTAACTTTGCGCATGTATTAACTTTTGAAGTATGATTGGAAACTATAAGTTTACCGGATGTAAGTCACTGCATTATTTATAACTATACTAAATATCTATGTACTTAAACTCTTCTAAGTAGCGAATTATAATTAATTATGAATTGATTGAAAAAACAATTATTGTATCTTATTATTCTTCTCTGCTGTACACTAAGATTACTTGTGAATGATGAAATAATATGCGATGGATATGCATTATTAGAAATTATCATTATCTAAAGCACTATATTGATTTAGTTGCATCTAACTTATTAAGTCATAAACATAGGTATAAATTTATAGATAACTAAGTACTAAAGGACGGAAAGGTTTTAAGACATTACCAAAGTAATTGCATAGATTGAGAGGAGGAGAGTCTCACTCATTTTCTTGCGACTATGTGAGAACTATGAATATCACGGGTTACCAGTTAACAAGTCATTGTCTAGGCAAACGATTAATGGTAAAGCATGACACCCGGTGACCATCAAGTTAACATATAACTACTTTCATTTGTCTAATGATTGGGGCTGAGAGAAAAACGTATATTAGTCTACAAGCTAGAATAGTGGAGAAACACTAAGAAAAATTAAGGATTTAAAATATTCACACAAATTTGGAAATGGCAAAACTGATTTTCTAAGTACAGGAACGAACCATATAAGTTGATTCATCATCGAAAGAGACTAATTTGTTATCAAATGCTTTGTCGAAATGAGTATGGTTCTTCTTGACTATAATTGCGGCGATCAATGAATGGCCATACGAAAAACATAGTTCATAAAACTTAGAATCACGGGGAGTATCAGTTTATAATCAACTACTAAAAAATAATAGAAAAATTTAAATTAAACGAAGAATTTACTCATACGAGCATAATTGTTACCAAACCATTAATTCTCTAGACAATGCACGCTAAAATAGTATTCGGCAGACATAATATATGGACATACCCAATACAGAGGAACTAAAATAAATTCTAAATTAAATTGCGTGAATAACAACGCTAGTCGTTAAACGCACAAAGAATAGAAACCAACTATTTATCAAAGTAGATAATAATATCCAGAAAAATAAATACCAAGCTGATTTTGGAAAAATATTAAACTATATTAGAACAATAATGTGGATATAAACAAATATAAACAATTCGTTCAAAAGATTCAGTTCCTTTTGAACTAAAAACTTAATCAAAATAGAGGGGAGAATTATTAAGGTAGCTCTCGAAAGGGAGACTGTAAGTTCAATATTAATTTAATTCCCTGAAAAGTGTAAATGCCCTCTCAGGGTTACAAATACGGTACAGTGAATTAGATGAACGTACAAACCCAGCGGTTTTTACTTTGAGTTAATATTAATTACAACTAGTAGACATGAAAAATAAATAATAACAAAAAGAGAAGAGATATGCCTTCGCAGAATATCCAAAGAAATTGGCTTTTCCTCTGTTTCAATAGACGACCACATCCTAGCACCAGAAGGAAAAACCTTGTAGGAATATGCTTGGAACACCAACCTGGCAAGGAGATGGAGCTAGAGGCTAAACGCCATGAACTCGTTGCATCAGCCAATAATATACCTCAGTTAGAAACCATCATACTTATAGTGAGAACATATAGGACAACAACTGAAATGAATAAAAAATCATGGTCTGAATAACAGACTATGACCGAAATATTATAAACTAATTGATGTCTACTAAAGAATGGAATTCTTGAATATAACTCTTACCTAGCAAGGAATGAAGGGTGATTTTGTCATGCGTCTGCAGGTAGGGTATGAGGAAGTTAGTATCATCAGTGAAATAGAAAAACAACGAAAATAAAATCCAAAAGATATCTAGAGACAACCCCAATAGTGCTAAAGAAAAGGAAAAAGCACTCTATGGGAAACTATCACTCGGAACTAACAAAAAAATGTTATAAGGGAGGAAACTTTATTTTGTTATCACTGAATCACTTACCTTGGTAACTACTAAAAAGAAGAATTTCCATAGCGAAACGAAGTCATAGTTTGGACTTAGGTACTTGAATATAGGAGTTCAGGGGAAAATAGGTTCAATAAATGGAAGAAGAAAAAGAAATATATAAAAAAAAAAACAATAAATTTCAAAATTATGGATTAATCATGTTAACCATTGAAAGGGGGTAAATTATTCGATAACCTCACCTGGGTTGAATCATTTATAGTGCTAAATTACCCTTTTTACCAAGCTCCACCATCGGTTCACCTCTTGACACCTACAACTGTTGATAGAGAAGATCACAAAATCAATGTGTGGAGCGAAGAAGACTAAAATGGAATTGATAGGATTGAGTGAAAGAATTAAGTATAAATACTCTTACCACAAGGTTTGTGCTAAGCTCATGGTAATGACTAGATGCAAGCAGGCGAGAAGGCCGTACAAAGGCAACTATAAGTAGACGAGAAGGAGGTTCAGTCACGGCTTCTCAAGAAGAAACCTCTAGAACATTCGCAGGTCAAAATGAGTTGGAAAATGAAACCAACAAGGGTTTAGGGTTGCAAGAATGCATTACAATTGTCGGATCATGGAATATCATCATGACCGTCCACCAATACCCAATACACATTACCTCTATTTCGATCACATGGACATGGTTGAGCTGGAGAAAGATGGTTGGGGGACTATAGTTAATTCATGTAGCCAAGGGCGAGTTGGAGGAAGTTGGTTGGGGCACTATAATCAAGGACCAATGCATCAAGGTCATAAAAGGTTAAAGGTTCAAAAGAAGAGTCAAAACCATGATATAACCTTCATTTGGGCATAGCAATTATACAAATAATTTCAATGATAGGCTAGTGATACCCCCTCATTTCCTTAACACTTAACATAAAACCATAGGGATGGAAAATTGAGATATACTATTAAAAATAACAAGAAGAAATGTTTGAAATATCATCAAGAAAGATTCTAATTTAATTTTGTCCTTGATTTAAATTGGGAATAAAATTTTAATTCCACATCTCGTGACAACTTGTATTAGTTAACTAAGTTAATTTGACTTAGTTGGCTCAGTTAATTCAAGTTGAGGGTCTGACTAGAGTCATGTATAGTGTCTCCTACATTATTGGAGCCCTAGTTGAGTTTACTTTGAGTTGTAATTAATTAATTCAGTCTAGCTAAGTTAAAGTCGGTTAAACTAGTTCCAACTGTTGGAGGAACTAGTGGGAGGTCTAGTAGTGTGGTGTTTCCTGAAGTGCAGTGTGGTGCTACCTGAAGTGAAATGTGGTGTTGTCTGAAGTACAATGTGGTTTTTCCTTAAGTACATTGTAACTTACTATAGTCGAGTCTATCTTATTGTAGTGGGGTGTAACTTACGGTAGTGGGGTGTAACCTACATTGATCATTAAACTAAACATTCACTCATAATTAAATTATGCATATCATATCATGGAAAGACTAAGTTGAGATTGGATTTCAGGGACAGTGTACTATCAGTTGTAAAATCATCTAAATTAAAGCAATGGTGCATGAAATCAGAGGAAGGATTATGAGGATTGCGCAATTCATAATTGAGGAATTTCACCATTAAATAGGGGCTAATTCCTCATCGAACAATGTAAGGAAATAGGAGCTTGGAATTCTAGTAAATTGTCCAAGTGTTGGCCAAAGTCAACCTAGGAAGCTATGAGACAAATAAAGATAGTGTGGAGGGTTCTCTAGCTTGAGCAAAACATTGTAATGTTTTCATATTTTCTAACTAATACAATATAGAGATAGCATACATTTTTAGCAGTGGGTTTCCCTAAGAAATCATTGTGTAATGTGTTCATTGAATTCTTTCTCTTGTATGCTTCATGATTTTGCAATCATTTAATTGTTTCCACTCATGAGTAGAGTAGATTCAAGGATTTTGTTTTAGCATATTGCATAAGCAGTTTGAATCTACAAGGAATTTCTACATGGTACCAGAGCTAGATTTGTAGAAATCTGTACATTATATCAGAGCTGGATTTCTAGAAGTTTCTACATGATACTGAAGCTAGATTTGTAGAAATTTTTACATGGTATTAGAGCTAGATTTGTAGAACTTTCTACATGGTACCAGAGATAATTTTTTAGAAATTTCTACATGGTATCGGAGCTATATTTGTAGAAATTTCTATGTGGTATCAGACATAAAATCATAATAGAAGAGAAGAATTCAAATTTTTCCTTGCAGATTGATGAACCTCTATTTAATGGAAAATCCATAAAACCTTATGTGTAGAATTCTTAATGGAGCTAGAAAGATGCTACTAGGTAGATCAGTGAGCCAATGTTTAGTGGCAGAAAAGGGAGTTGTGATCATTGATATTGGTAGATTCAATAGCCGAGGAAATTTCCACAAGGAGATCGAGACTCAGAGGGAGTCTAGTCTCAGAGGGAGTAGCTCTATGGAAATTAGTACTTAAGGTTATGGGGAGATCATACTCATTATTGCATTAGTTGCAGTAGTTGCAGTAGCAGTGCAGAAACAACAACAGAATAATAGCAACAATTGTATGTGTAGATCAGAGTTCACTTTGAATGCAATTATACCTCCTGGTGTCAGGTTGGGGGATATGAACCAACAATCTGAAGAGTTGCAGAAATTTGGGCAACACCCATTGAGGTGGTTTTGTCTCATGGATGATTACCTTGCTACAAGGGGCTAACAATATTTAGTAGAAGGAAGATCAATGTCAGTCATATACTGAGAAGTGAATAATAGTGTTGCCAGTAGAGTAGAAGGCTCAGTAGCACAGTAAAAAATAGAACAGTCTTCCTAGAAGACAGTTGTAGATTGCTTTAGTGATTATTTTTATTTACTTTTTCGATTCTTTTCCATTGCAAATCTTATAGTAGCAACAACAATAGTGAGAAGTGTTGCATGCAATACATTCCAAAGGTACTAGATTGGGATAAATGTGATTCCCTTTCTTGTTGAGAGGGAGTGTTAAAAATAACAATAACAAATATTAAAAATAACATCAAGAAATATCCTAATTTAATTTTCCTTTGAATTAAATTGGCAATAAAATTATAATTCCACATCTCATGACAACTTGTATTAGTTAACTAAACTAATTTGACTTAGTTGGATCATTTAATTTGAGTTGAGGATCTAACTAGAGTCATGTAGAGTGTGTCCTACATTACAGGAGCCCTGATTGAGTTTATTCTCAATTGTAATTAATTAGTTTAGTCCCACAGAGTTAAAGTCGGTTAAATTAGTTCCAACTATTAGAGGAACTAATGGGAGGTCTAGTAGTGTGGTGTTGTTTGAAGTGTAGTGTGGTGCTTCTTGAAGTACAATGTGGTATTGCCTGAAATGTAGTGTGGTGTTGCTTGAAGTGTAGTGTGGTGCTTCTTGAAGTATAGTGTGGTATTGCCTGAAATGTAGTGTGGTGCTTCCTAAAGTACATTGTGGTGCTGCCTGAAGTACAATGTAACTTACTTTAGTGGAGTGTAACTAATTGTAGCGGGGTGTAACTTACTGTAGTGGTGTGTCACATGCGATAGTGGGGTGTAACCTGTAGTAGTGGGGTGTAACCTGAAACGATCAGTAAAGTGAAGATTTACTCACAATTAACTCATGCATGTCAGATCAGAGAAAGAGCCAATTGAGATTGGAGTTCAGGGGCATTGTACTATGAGTTGTAAAATCATCTAAATTAAACTTATGGTGCATGCAATCAGAGGAAGGCCTATGAAGATCGCAAAATTCATAATTGAGGAATTTCCCTATTAAATAGGGCTAATTCTTCATTGAACAATGCAAGGAAGTAAGATCTTGGAAGTCTAGAGAATTAGATAATTGTTGGCCAGAGTCAACCTAGGAAGTTTTGAGACAGATAGAGATAGTGCAAAGGTTGCTCGAGTTTGAGCAAAGCATTGTAATCATCTTATATTTTCTAACTAATGAAATATAGATAGCGCATGGATTTTTAGCCATGGCTTCCACAAAAAATCATTCTGTAATGTGTTGATTGAATTTTTTCTCTTGTATGCTTCATGGGTTCACGATCTTTTAATTGTTTCCGATGATGAGTCGAATAGATTCAAGTATTTTGTTTTAGCATATTACATAAGCAGTTTGATCTACAAGGAATTTCTGCATATACATGGTATAGTAAAGCATCATTAGAGGTGAGCGCTCACAAACCAAATACCAATAAAAGGTATATTTGCTAGGGAAGTATTATTTGTAAAATCTTTAATAAAGAGAGGTAATCCATTCACATAGGTAAATGTCAATTAAAAAGTATGGGATGTTTAAAAATATTGGCCACAAAAAAGTAAAAAGCTTAGCTATAAAGGTAAATGGATTGAAATTATGATAATTCCCTTTTTCCTTATTGATTCTATTAAGAAATTAAGACTAAGAAATAATAGAATTGTTTGCGTTAATACCATTCACTTTTCTGTGCCAAATGGGCTATGTATGTCAATAAATTTTTGGAATATATATAGATTAAAGCTAGAATTTATGTATAAAAAAACCTATGTCTGGGGTATTTAACAGTGTTCTTAGACATATATAGCTAATCGGTTGCAAATATTTCCTACCAGTTGCAATTGTGTACAATTATTTTTTAAATTTCCGTTAATGGCAAATAATAAAATATCGTTAACTAAAGCATTAGACTCCTAGCTAGATAACGCATTCATACCACATGACAACGCTTAAGAATCACAACGTTTGGACTTTGCTATATTTTATGTCTCTTCCTAACCTAATTTTGTAAATAATTAACCTAACAAAATTAACATGATGACAAATGATAAAAAGGCGTTAACTAAACCATTAGACAGCTAACCATTAGACTCCTAGCTAGATAACACATTCATACCACATGACAACGCTTTATATAGTTTTGATTATCAAATGTGTATTCTTCAATGATGAAATTTCCAGTCACAACCAGAATCGATTCTCCTCTCACGAAACAGACACCTTCCTTGCTGTAATAAAAGTTGTTAATAATATGAAAAAGAATAGTACCAAAAGCGATCAAGCACATTAAATATGAACATCAATTTTAGGGTGAATCAAAATGGGAAACCCACACTCAAAGGAGATTTATATATCCATATCATGTCAAAACACGATACTAGTGGCCATTTTGTACATTAGTCTAATGGTCGAGCACGTAAGACTCACACAGAGAATACCATGAACTTCATTTTTCTTTGTAACCCATAACTACTCATGATAAACCATTAACCAAGTGAAGGAACCGCTACAAAACTGATATCTCATGCACCTGTAACAAACAAGACACATAAATTTATCGATGAGTAATCATATATACATCTTGATCAACCAACGTTAGCGTGTTCAATCTAGATATGACAGCCTTTTACAACAATGCCATTTGCATTTCGTTGCAGGTTCTCTCTAATAATATCAATAGAGTATCATGTATCTATCCATGGGAAATTTCGGTTTTCCTCTGCAATCGTAAATCATGATGGGCATATATCTTGGTTTGGGTATTTTGTTTTATGTCACTTCAGATTTGGGTACTTTTTTATGTCAACCGCAGATCTCTGAAATATTCTTGAATCTAAGAATTAAGTGAAAGGAGTCAATTATTTAACCCCTCTTTGGATCTTTTGATTCCAAGATATTCCCACATACGTTTGAGATCTTCCTTGAGGTCATTAAATGTTTGCTTTGATATACGTGTTGAAAAATGAAGCTTTGATGGAAAGAACGGTCCATTAAATTTAGGTGGCAATGGACGTTGTTACAGATGCATCAACCCTAAAAACCTTAGCACCGACTTTTAATCTCGCGGACGTGGGATGCCCTTGGCGGATGTGGAGATGGTTGAACTGTACTTAGAGTTGTTTATTTGGATAAGCACCCAGTATAGGAAAAATGAATAATTCACAATGTTGGTCTACATTGGTTAATTAAAGATATTCCCAATTAAATGATATTCCCAACTCACTTTGTAGTTGTACATGGGAATATTTATCCAACATATACATATATTATTGTGATATTAATTTTAATGGTATTTTCATCAAATTTGTTTTAATAATATTATTAATAATATTTGTTTTAATATATTAATAAATTATTATTTAATTAAATATTATTGTTCAAATATAGTGGTTTACTTGAAATTAGTCTTTACATTGTTTTCTATTTAAGTCTTTGTCATGATCTGCCTCTTCATCTGGTCCTCGTGATAAACCATATTTATTTAGTTCGAACAGATTTCCTAAAAAATTCTTTCTATAATTTTCTACCAAATATATTTGTTTAATATTTAAATAAATATTATAATCATTTCATTTTATTTTAATTTAACATAATTTTACTCTTAATTTATTTTTCGTTATTTTCTATGAACAATATCTGCTCCACAATTTCTCTTCTTCTATTCCTGGTCAGGATATAAAAAGCCTGATCTACCCAAAACTCGAAAACAACCCATTTCAAAATACCAATGAAAACCAAGACGCTAGGACAAGACAGATCGTCAAGAGAATGACTTATTATTTTATTTTTTACTTTGCAGCGGCCCAACGCACCCCATTGAAGGACCATTTGCGTTGGTCTTGATAAACTTGTGAAATTCACGATTTCTGCATAGCAACACTGCCGTAAAGAGTTGGGAAGTGCGCTGATGGTTTTGAATCGATTTTCAAAGGTGTTGTGTGGCGTAAGTCGTTTCTTCGTTCGCTTCAATAAGAGACAAACGATTTGTGTCTTATTTGAAAAGTCAAATTCAAAGTACTTCGTTATTCATGATTTGTTATTCGTTGACCTTCAAAAGGTGAATCCAATACGTTAAAGTGAATGAAGGTTTTATTACTATGCATTAAAACAAAAAGTGTTTTTATTTAAGTATTCTTTTTTAAATAAAAACCTAAATGTCTTACCAAGTAAAAAGGATTATTTTTGGAAAAGGGTATTGTTTGATTTAAAAATTAAGGGGCTGAATTTTTTAAAATTATTTTTTTTTTCTCGGAAAGAAGAATGTAAAAAAGTGTGTATATGTGCATTAAAAGAAATGGTTTCTTTCCGTTTTTTGCTACAAACTTTGATTTTGTTTAACAAAATTTTGTATTGAAGAATGAAGATATCTATGCAAGTCTAAGAGTGTTGTAATACACTTCAGAATGTCTATGTAGAGCTAACCCAAGAAGCATGGGCAACCATGACCAATAATCAGAGGAATGTAGATATTGAACTCCCAAAGAAAGAGTACAAAGCCAAATGTTGGATATAGAAATCATTCGAAGACTCTATTTTCAACAAGATAACTATCACATCCACAACAAAAGAAGCTTAGGAAATATTGAAAGTTGTGTATCAATGTAATGATACAGTGAACACTGTTAAATTGGAAACATTGATAGTTAAGTTTGAAACACTGAAGATGACTCACATAGAGAATGTGGATTAGTTCATGAATAGAGTCATGGGAATAGTCAATCAACTCAAACTCATTGTTGAAACCATTATAGTGAAGAGGATTGTTGCAAAATTCATTCGAAAGCCTGACTAAGAAATATGACATGATTGTAACAACCATTTTGGAATCCAAATATTTTACAAGTTTCTAAGTAGAATAGTTGACTCGATCACTTCTGGCACATGAAACAAGACTCAACTTGGCAGAAGACTCCATGGAACAAGATTTCAAAGCACAACTCCCTCTTGGTAGAGACAAAGGTAGAGGATATAGAGGTGCCAACAAGCAAGGAAGAGGTCGAGACAGAGGCAGATCAGAAAAACATCATGTAGCAGAGCAATGGAGACCTCCATAAAACCAAACATAGAGAAGAAGAACATGGATAAAATCTAATGTCCAATGCTATTAGTGCAAGAAATTTGGGCATTATAAACAGTAACACAGAAATAAGTAGTTAGATCAACAAAGAGGTAGTGTCATTCTCTCCAACAATGAAGGAGAATCCTTTGAGACAATGTTTATTTCTTGTCAACTTTCTAAAGAAACACATAGTGAGGACCTTTGGTTGCTAGATAGTGGCTATAACAATTGTATGCCAATTAACAAAAATCCTCTTTCTTACCTTGATGCTTCCATAACATCAGAAATTTTCGTTGGAGATTGTTCCTACATTAAATTTGGAGGGAAAGGTAATGTCCATGTTCTTACCAAATAGAATCATCATAAATACATACATGATATTTATTATGTTCCACATCTAAAGCATAACCTCATTAGTGTAGGTCAATTGATGGAACATGGTTATAATGTAATATTCCAAGGGAACACACGTTATATCTATGGAAAACCACCCAATAGAAGAATGATAGAAAAGGTTGAAAAAACCAAGAATAGGATGTTTCCATTTACTCTTAGAAGTCAAAATATCACACAGTCTTTTGCCCACAATGTGTCAAGAACAGATGAGTCTCAGCTATGGAATTTTATATATGGCTACATCCTATTCAAGAGTCTAATTCTGCTTCAGAATCATTCTATTATCATTGGCTTCCCTGTTATGAATGAAAACAGATTGTAACTGTGAAATTTGTATTCTAGCAAAGCACAAAAGAGATATTTTTCCGACATCTTCCTCTAGAGCAAAAGAGCCTTTACAGCTAGTGCATATAGATATATGTGGCCCAATGCGGACATAGTCTATTGGTGATAGTATTTATTTTACGACCTTCATTGATGATTATAGCAAGAAGAGATGGGTTTTTTTTCTCAAAAATAAATCACATACATTCACAAGGTTCAAATAATTCAAAGCAAACGTGGAAGCCATAGTGGAAAGCCTTTAAAGTTCCTCACGTTAGACAAAGGAGGAGAATATAGTTCCAATGACCTGAAAGTTTTTTTTCAACGGCAAGTAATCATCATGCAGAACACAACAAGATATACTCCACAATAGAATGGAGTAGAAAAAAGGAAAAATAAGTCAATTATGAACATGGCCAGATGTATGCTTCATGGGAAGAAGTTATCAAATAACTATTGGGCTGAAGAAGTTTCAACTACAGACTATGTTCTCAACAGATCTCGAACAATCAATGTCCAAGATACAGTACCTCAAGAGGCATGGGATGGTAAAATGGTAAATGTATCTCACTTTAGAATTTTTGGATCAGTAGTGTTTTCTCATGTTCTTGAGAAGCTAATAAATAAGCTTGATGATAGGAGTGAAAGATGTATTTTCCTAGACTATAGTGAGTAGTCAAAGGCCTACAAACATTAAAACCCAATTACCAAGAAGTTTGTTTTAAGAAGAGATGTTAAATTTTTGAAAATAAATATTGGTATAATCATGTTGATGAAGCTTCAAATCAACCTGTTTGTCCACCACAACTATGAATATTTCAAGTTGAAGAAGAGCCATATCACTCTGAAAATGGCACATCTTCCACCAGTTAATCCACCAGTGATTCAACATCTTCAGAAGACAATAAGAAAACAATAAGCATGAGAGAAGTATATGAGCAAGAGCATGAGTCTTATCAACAAAATATATTTTCATTTCTTTCATCTCAACCAACCCATTTTGAAGAAGCAATTAAGGAGAAACATTGGGTTGATGCAATGAACCAAGAAATTGTTGTCATAAAGAGGAACCAGACTTGGGAATTAGTTGATCTCCCAAGACAGAAAGCAACATTGGTGTAAAATGGGTATATAAGACCAAGCTAAATGAAAAGGAAGAAATTGAGAAACATAAGGCAAGATTGGTTGCCTAAGGATTCTCACAATTGTTTGGTGTCGACTATGGGAAAACCTTTGCTCTAGTAGAAAGATTAGACACCGTCAAAACTATTTTGTCCACACTAGCTCAACACAAATGGAATGTCTATCAAATTGATGTAAAATCTACTTTCTTAAATGGTATATTGAAAGAAGAAGTTTATGTAGAGAAGCTTCTTGGTTTTGAAGTTCCAGTACATGAGCATAAGGTATACATATTGACTAAATCAATGTATGGTTTGAAGCAATCTCCAACAGCTTGGTACACTTGCATCGACACCTATCCCATAAAAAGTAGTTTTGGTAGAAGCATCCATTAGCCAACTTTGTATACCAAAATGCATGAAAGTAAAATTCTTATTGTATGCCTTTACATTGATGATCTATTTTATATAAGAAATATGATGTTAGAACACTTCAAAATAGCAATGCAAACAAAGTTTGATATGACTGAACTAGGGGCCATGAAATACTTTTTAGGCATTGAAATTCAACAATCTGCAAAGGGCATTTTTGTTGGTAAACAAAAATATGCCACTAATATCATCCAGATGTTCAGATTGACCAACTATAACCTGTCAATACACTAATTGCTCAAAGCACCAAGCTAAGCAAAGAAGATGTATAACCATCAGTTCATCCCACATTGTATAAAAATACAGTTGGTAGTTTTTTGTATTTCACTACTACTAGACCTGGTATCATCGTTCCAATAGGTTTTGACCCCTGTTTTATGAAATCACCAAATATTTCTCATTGGAAGGTTGAAAAAAAGATCTTAAGGTATATTGCAGGGACCCTAGACTATAGTTTGTTCACACTCATTCTGAAAATTGCTTACTTTCAGGTTATATAGACAATGACTATGCAGGCAATTTAGATGATCGAGGGTATGCTTTTCACCTTGAAACCAATTTGATCTCATGGGCATCCAAGAAAAAATCAATCATTTCAATATATTCTGTAGAGGAAGAATATGTAGCAGCAAATTCAGTAGTTTGTCAAGTAGTGTGCTCGAGAATATTATTGAAATATATTTCAAATGTTCATAAGGAACCAATTCCTATTTGCTGTGATAACAATTTAACAATTTCTTTATCAAAAAAAGCAATTTTTCCACAAAAAGAGCAAGCACATTATCACACATTTTCATTTCATCCGTGAGCTTGTACATGATGGGGACATAGTACTTGCTTTCTGTGGTTCTAAAAATTAGCTTGTAGATATTTTCACAAAGCCATGGGGAAAAATTGTGTTCGAATATCAAAGAGAGCAATTAGGTATTGTAAGTGTCTCTACTTGTAACAATTGAGATTAGGAGGGGATGTTGAGATATTAATCTCATTGGCTGCTAGGTGTCATCACATTCACATTTAATTCTGTTACCTGCTAGGTGTCATAGTTAGTTCAATTTTGCTTTAGTTTAGTCCAGTTTCATCTTAGTCATTTATTATCTACTTAAATACATCTTCAGTGTGTTCTCTAGTGTGATCTTCCTTCACTTTTTAAAAATTACTAACCATTTTCCATAATAGTGAAAGGTTCACTGCTCACGGTTTATATTATATCTTTCTCTGTGAATCCAAAAACACAAGCACTAAAAATATCTACTAAATAATATAGCACAGCACTACTAGTATTCTCATATATTCGGGTGGTTTTCTATTCTTTGATATCCGGATATCTATGTCATTTCATAAATAATCTGCTTGACATGTATGTTCTGTAAATTATATAAGAATGATATGGGACATGTATGTTCAGTAAATCATATATGAATGATATGGATGAACTCTATTGAAAATGGTAGTAGAGATTATCAAAGTAAGACATGACAGCCAAATTATTTATATAAATCGTCTGTCTCACATATATATATATAAAAGGGGGATTGGACAATGCTATAAACACTGGAAGATTATAAAGCTTCATTTACATAATAAGAGGTAACCTTTGGATGCACCAGGGAATGAAGAATTTGTTCAGATTACAACAAAAGAAAGAAATCACGACATTTTTTAATCAAATCATTAATTTCATAGCTATGTTCAATTTACAAAGCACTAGAAATTTTGCAACAACTTAGATTGAGATTCAATGTGTCAACACTCCGGAGCATTTAGCTGAATTTAGCAGCTAATCTCACGAGGGCGTCACTGAGATATCTCATCTCTAAAAATGGTAGGTTAATTATTGTAGTAAACGAAACGATGATGATTATGGTAGTTGCAACAATGGAATCACGGTGGTTCAGCCGGTTGTAGAGAATGAAACAATCATAAAAGATATTCAACAGAGTATCTAACTACTCGATATAGTTAAGCCGGCAATGCCACTTAGAGGAAAGGCAACAGTGTGATGAATATTCCATGGCAGTTGATAAACGTAAAGAAAGAGCGCATGGAACATGGAATAGTTGTAGATGGATAAGAGGAAGAACAATTAAGTAGTGATCTAGATTCGGTATGGAGATTATGAGAGCGACCTACATGAATTAATATATTGCATAGGGCACATGAAAGACATACACCACTTATGGACCAATGGGTCCTTTGGGTGCATGGAAGACATGCACCACCACTTATCGACCAGTGGGTCCTTTGGGTTTGTCATGAGCAACCCTAAAATGGACCGGAGTGCAAAGATAAATGGTTTTAATTCTTTCAGATCATCAACATAGAAATTAAAAGGCCCTACGTGATTTTAATTTAATAATTGGTTTTGTGCACTTAATTTTAAGTTAATAATTGGTTTAGTGAATTTTTGTTTTTGTTTTTCATAATTTTATAGCTGCTCAAAACAAATTCTTTTATAGCTTTTGAAGGCAAATCCATTCTAATTATTTTAGAGTTAAAGTTATTTAGCTTTCCATTAGTTTATTTAAAATTATTATATTTAAATTCATTATAGTAGTTTTAAAAATTAGATATACTAAATTGAATATTTATAATTAATAAAGAAATATTTTTTATTTCTTAAAATTTTGTAATAACAAATTTTGGATGGGTTAAACATATTCGACATGAATATTTTTATATGGTTTGCAAATTATTTTATTAGAAATAAAAATATATTAAAATTTAAAAAAAAATTATTTTAAAAATAATATATGTTATGTTTTTCTACACTAATTTTAAATTTTACCGCATGAAAGATAGAAAGGTGTTACTAACATTTTTGGGTCATTTGGATAATCTTAGCAAGTACTATGGATAAATATGGGTCATCTATGGGTGTGAGGGATCTATTTCGACTAATTCAAAGGGCTAACTATATTATAGGTCTCTTTCTTTTCTTGTCTCAGAAATATTGAATAGATCAAAATAAATTTCTGTTACAAAGTATGGCTGGATTGTACTCAAAGAGACATGTTTCCAAGAATTTCTCTTATTTGTCGATTTTGTTATTTTTTTGACTAAAACTACTTTATCTCTTAATATATATTTTTATTATTTTATTAATCATCGATTATAAAAAAAAGTGATTAAAATTGTTTAAGGTAAGATGGAATAAATTTGGCCCATTAGACATAGAGTAGATGGTGATAGGTTGTACTGATAAGTCACCACATGGTGTGAATTTAACAGTCCAAAAATAAATATCTAATTAACTTTTCAAATTAACATTAAATTTAAATCAGAGTGGCACTTAGCTAGCCAAATAAACATGTAATTAATATAATAAGTTCAACTATGAATAGTGCTTACCTGTGGTAGAACTAGGCTTACCACAACAAAGTTTTGGGGATGACTCTACACCAAACCATAGGCTCAATTACGCAAGGATTTTCTACAACTGGCCACCCCCAACCCCTCAATCAATGTACTACTGCCAGTGACTCCTATGTCTTAAAACACCATTCTCTCAGGAGAATGAAAAATAGAATCTCGGAAAAATGAAATGCCTCTCATCCTCCTCACCATCTAATAAATAGAGCAAACATTGGATGGGAACAACATGCACACACTCCATGTGTCTACATGCGACTTTGATTTTTAGCTTTCTTGTTTTATTTCTTTACTTTTCTTTTAATTTTTAGCTTTCTTGTTTTGTTTTCTTCTTTTTGATAGCTTTATTGATTTTTTTATTGTTTTCTTTGTTTTATTTCTATTTATTCTTATTTAGAGCTTTAGTATAGTTATTACTATTTTTATTTTATTATTTTTTATTTATTTTCTTGTATATTTTTAAGTATCATTTATTATTTAACATTTATGATTAATTATTTATTATTTATTATTTTTATTAAGGGGAAGGATATTACATACTCTCCCACTTTAGGAACTCTTCCGAAATTATGTTGAATTATGTATTATGTATTATTTTTATTATTTATTATTTATTATTTATTATTTTATTTACTTCATGTTGCCAACATCCTCTGCTGAACTAGTATAACTAGCAGGCATCGAAAGTCGCCAACACCCCGAGAAATTTCAAGGAATCTCTGTCATTTTTCCCACTTTTAGCACCAGGCTAAGCCTGACCCGGTCTGTATCCTAGTCCAAGGCTAGCCCCAAGACTCGCGTCTGACTCAAACCTCATTTGCCCCAAGGCAGGCATCCGATCTGGTACTCAATGACCCTGGGAATCTCGCAATGCTGGCCCACTCCCTCCACAACTACTAAGGCACACAACCCGAGGCATCAAAGTCCTTTACTTCCCTTCCAGACTTCGGCATCCCAGTCCAATAACAGGCACCTAGCCTAGAACATTAGGCACTTGGCCTCCTCAAGATGGTCCCATAGCTCTTCTAGAGCTATCCATCAAGAGCTATACACAAGACAAAGGAACCACTGGCACATGTAGTGTTGATTGAGTTTTGTCCCCAGCCCATATGGTGTTACTTATTCTCCCTCATGCGTATGGGCTAGCACGAGATCATCAAATAAACTAGCCCTCTCAACCCATTTGTGGAGTCCTGTGAACCATCACATCTCAACATGCGTCCAATGCATTAACCATACCATCATAGTATCATAGGAAATAATCCACATGCCAACTCTTGCATGTCATCATGAGAACATTCATCTTTGTTAATCGCAACATTATGAATAATAAGGAACTGCATGCTCATGCATGTCATAGATTTGTACGGAACTATCGCATGCTTCAGTTATACCAACATAATTATATCAAGACATATCACGAGTTCACATAAATGAACCACATGTCAATAATCCTCATATCATAACATCATAATTCATATGCCGCGTTATGCATATCATATCCGTCATGAGTATTGAATATTAAATACCTATCATCATGTAGTAAATGAATATGTCAATATACCTTGACATAATGTCATAATACCTATGCATATCGCTACTATCATATGGATACCTTATCACTATAAGAACCATATGTATATCATTATCTTCCTACCATGACAGCATGAAACATCATCAATATGTTTTTATTAAGTTGTTAATTACTTTTCAATAATCAGTTCGACTTCTTTCTACTAGATAGTTGATCATTTACACCAGCGATATAATCATCTAAGTACATCATTAAATTTCATATGAGCCTCATCATCTTGAGTCTTAATCTCTCGTCATATATTCTTCGTTCCCCAAGGAAATTTTGGTGAAATTCATTGTTTAAGATATTACTAGTGATACCATCATTATTTAAATCATCTATCTCAAAATTAAAATCCCTTGATTTTGCATCCATTTACCCTTTGGCTTACTGATTCCAATACCACTATATGAAAATGCATATAAACATTTTTTCATCATGATTTAATTTTATATCATGCTTAATTTACTTGCACAAGGATTTGTTGATCCATGTTAACTTATTTAACAATTAGCACTTCATCCACATAAATATTTCCTTATCTTGTCGAGTTCGTAAAGTTCATATCTCAATACCACTTGATTGCTTTATCATAAATTTAGTTTCCTCACGTTGGGAAAAAGACTCTTTCTTATTAAATAGTATCATTATTTTAGATTTTGAAATAGTTGGAAACACTACTACCATCATTGTCCATGAGAAACTTAAATGTGAGGTGTTATGTGGAAACAACGTCTTTTAACGTTATGGGAAGACCCACTCATGAAATAATGACTCAAGTACAATCTCTATTAATTGACTTTCACTTCTTTTGTCACTATGTACAATCTCCTTCTCAATGTATCTGTATAAAATTTCTAGTAACAATCCTTCCTATATCTTCCTCGTTTATTATCATTTGGTCATCATGCAACTTCACACCTTCACATTTTTAAAATATGTAGATCATCATTATGACCATTACCAATCATGTTTCTAGCTCTACTCATTAATACATTTAAAATAACATTCTTCTTGATAGAACATCCCTTCATTTCCTCCTACCCGATATTAATAGATATATTTTTCTTTTTCTCCCTGTCTGATTTCCTACTATTCCATGCCTATTGGCTTCAAAAATGGAAGTTTCTTCACTTCATTCTATTTTATTAAATTTAGTTGAATTTCTCACCTCCAATCATTATGGTTTTTCCTTCTCTCCTATAGCACTGATATACCTTGGAAATGTTGTTACTGTTTCCAACTTGGGTAATACCTAATAAATAAATTCATTAGGATAGCTACCAAGTGTAATCCACTTACCTTTTCCTGTTTTAAGACATCAACATTATAAATCTCCTGATCATATGCCTTGTTATCTATAATTCATTCATATAGTTAGTCACCTATGAAAAAATTTACAATGTGGCTCTCCCATTGTTATAGATGTTGTTATCCACACAACTTATCTTCTCCAATCATTCTATTTATCATACCTTACAGGTTCCTTAAAATAACCTTCATTATTACCTTGATTTTTCAAGTTCATTAGTTGATTGCCAATATTTTCTTCTTTATGTGCATCATCCTTAGATAGAGCTTATAGTGATACCTTTAGAACTCCAAGTCATGATTATACCAAACTCTTCCATTATGTTCTAAAATAGGTTGTTTCTTCTTATTGATTTCTTGCCCCTGTTGTGATACTTCTTCTCTACCACCTTAAACATATGATCCAAGTTGGCCATAATCACATGAACTATCATTAGCAAGTTTCTCCTTTCCATTTCTCTTTAGACATCTTTATCCACTATATGCAATTAAACTTGAATCATGAAACCTCATGTAACATTATACTCAACATCTAAACTGAAATCCAAGTCTGTACAATTTGCAATGAGAATATAGCAGTAAATGAGTAGATACATGTAGTCTGAATGGCAATGGAAGTGCAAAATTAAATTTATTAGAAGATCATATTGAGAGAGTTGTGTTCTTGCAATAATAGACCAGAGAAATGCCAAGCAACTGCTATTGCTAAAGAACAATGAGAAGAACAATCCAACCCAAATAATTAGTGAATAGTATGATCAAAATTCAAGGAATGTTATCTCTGTGTTTTTCTATCAGGTTGAACAATAAAATAATGAATATATGATAGTGAACAATTATCATCTAAAGGTAATAAGATACCAGAGTTTATCCATTGTGAATTGGAACAGATTTCACTATTTTAGAGCACTTTAATTGGTCACAAATTTCAACTTCAATTATCCAAATACTTCAAGTAATATGTAAACTGTGTTGTAAAATGAACTGGTGGTGAGTAGTTACACCAGTATTAAATATTTGTTACAAATAACATGCGAGTATACCATTTCAATAGTGCAATATTTAATAGAATTATACATCGTCAATTATGGGTAGATTATCACCATCCAAGATTACAAGATTATATACTTTTCCAATGAATCAATGAGTCATAATAAAACTATATCTTTAATTATGTGACTCATTTAGATTTTCACTTTGTTATATGGTTGTGACAGAGAGAGCTATGCAAGCACAAACAACTCAAGAAAATGAGATAGTGGATTTACCATGTAATGAGAGCAGAGAACCATAGAGGAAAGGACCAGTATCGATACCAAATAATCTATTGTGTATAATGATGTATGAGTAAACCAATGAGGAACTAATGAGTGCACCAAACATTAACTTACACTTAATTTAATATCAGGCCTTACTTCTATAATTTAATTTCAGACTTTTGTAATGATAAAAAATAAATAAATAAATAAGCTGGCTATAGATAGTTTAACAAGTATATCAGTCTACCAAAGCCAGATCAGTTATCAAAATGTGATAAAATAATAATAATAATAATAAATAAAATAAAAACTTAAAAAATAAAAAATAAATTGATGAACTGTAAAAGAAAAGAAGGTTGATCTAGAGACCTTGTAAGAGAAATAAAAACACTATTGTAACTCAAGATTCATCATAAAAAAGAACCAATATACTCAATAATAATAATTATCAAAGTCTAATAGGGTTAATAAGTTATCCTTATTATCAGATTTATGAGTTTAATAAGATATGTTTTGATCATAAATTATCAACAATCACAATACTTAAACCATAATTAAACCATAAATTATCAACAATTACAAATTTTTGTAGTATAAACAATGGAAAACATGAATTAGAAGGTACTAATGATGTCAGAATAAAACTTAGAGAATTGTCTCAATGTTGGTGGAATTATTGTGTTAAGAAGGTACTTTGATCTTCGAAAGAAAATTTATTCATCATTATATGTCACACCAATATTAATTCTACAGATTCTTGATTTTTAAGGATTGAAATTTTGTGCTATAGAGTGAAATATTTAAGTATCTATTTAGGCAATCATAACTTATGTTAGAAGAACTAAATGGACTGCTTTTAACAAAACAAATCGTTTAAACAAATTTATTGAATGTATCTTGAGATTCTTATCCCTATTAAATGATTTAAGAAATCAACAACCGAGGAAATATTCCACACCATAAAGAAGAAGAGACATCGTCACCTGACCCATAACCAAATCAGATGGTTGGGACGGTTATCGCTTCCCAAAACACAACAGAAAATTTGTTTATTAATAAGATGGTCTGCCTACAAGCGCACCCGCAAAGGCAACACCATATCAAAACCTTAACAAAGCTTTAATAGCTACCAGGTTTACATTCATTAATTACAATATAAGGATTGAAACAAAACTAGGAACTCTTGAACAAACATTTTGGTGTCCTTGGGCTACATACATTTTGGTCCACACTTGGACAATTGGAGGGACATAAGTCTTTTCTCGAATGTTGTGCCATATAAGTTTCCGAAAAGCAAATAGTCAAACTAGATGAATACGGTAATGGTGTCGATAAGAAGCAAAGCTCTGCTAATAAGATTATTCATATTGTGGATGCATCATTCAAAGTTGATGGATTATCCATCATATTTCACAAGCAGAAGACATTGCATGCTGTGATGACATATTTTTGTACAACCAGGAATGGAACCTTTTCTATAATCCTCACTTCGGACAATTTTTGAATCATCTTCAGCCCTAAATGATGTTCTCACATTGAGGAGAGGGATGTTGAATAATTTTGAGATCAGATTGAAGACTGAAAAAGAAACTCCAACAGAAGCTAACTCCACCTGACCTTTGAAATAGCGCTCATCAAACAAGATGAATCTTCAGTAGTTTGACGAAAGAGAAATCCATGTTTCCTTATCGTAAAGATGCTTAAATACTTGACTACATGACAAAATCACATAGATAACCATAGAGTCATAATATCGTCCACATTTTCCCTGTAACTATAAGGTAGAATTGAACTTAAAAATTAACCTGTATCTAAAATGAAACTCCATTTTCTACTCATTTATTGGGAAAGCAGAAATTGAAATGCCATAAATCTTCCCTCCTTGGCCAGAAAATGCGATTTTTGTCACATTCTAAGTTGTATCCTTTCATATTGCGATAAGTTACCCTATAAGATTGGATGGATAATATGTAAGAATTAGAAATTACACAAGTCTCGAGGCTCAAACAGATAGTAGTTTCAAATTATAGTTATTTTCTTCTGTGATTCTATGTATCATACACCCTTTTCCATGAGTACAGATCATCATCGCAGCCACCATGTTTGTTCAGGCAATATATTATAAAGGTGAATCTTTAGTGCATTTTTATATCCGAGAAGAAAGTAGCATCTAGAAAAGGCAAAACTAGATTTGCCACATGACTATGATTTAGGCTTCTCAATCTCCTAACTGAGAACAAAGATTTGACAGCATTGCTCACAAAAAATGAAACTTTATAACAAAAATTCACCAATAAAACATCTCTTGTCAATGTCATGGAATTAAATGAACTGCCAAATGTAAGGACTATTATGAAAAATCATCCACTGGCAATTGTACCGTCACAATTACTGTATCAAATTTAAAAGAATGGCAAGCTCCAAGGAATCAAGGCAATTCAAAATCGTACGAGTCCATGGGATAAGAAATATAATTTATTTAGAAGAATCAGACTTGAGAGTCAACAAAATTTCCTGCAAGGAAATAGGATGCAAGTGGGGATTTTAAAGAAAATAAAATGGTTATGTAAGTGTTGATAAAAGAAAGGCATCAGTGATAGCTAAGGAATTTACCTAGGGATCAAAGTTTTAAATAAAACGCAAAAAAAAAAAAAAAAAAAAAAAAAAAAAAAAAAAAAAAAAAAAAAAAAAAAAAAAAAAAAAAAAAAAAAACTCTGCACAACCAAACTCTCTATCTTGCAGCAAAAATTGAGCTTGAAATTAAACATGAAAAAAAAAGGTAAGAATATACCATCATGAAAAATATAATAGAAGTAGAATTTAAAATTCATCTATGGTTCTAACAAGCTAGGGTTGGTAAGATCTCAATTGTTCCTCCACTTGTAGATATGAAGATGTGGCTTCAAGAACAAACCTGGTTGCAGCTCATGCCAAGGAACTTGGCAATGTCGCATAATTCCTGCCCACTACCACAATCTTCATTCCCAAACTTAAAAGTTTGTTTCCAAACTCTGTTATGGATGATCCAGCCATTTGAATGCTACGAAAATCACTACAACCCTTTCAAGATGACCTTTGATTTGAAATTTTGGAGCTACAATCAATATAGACTCTAATAGTAGTAGATTTCACGAGATAAATAGTTTTGAATATATGCCACATGAATGATAATGATACCAGTGATTGAAGATATAATGCTTGAAACAGGAGAAGAAAGTCATGATTGTGGAAGAGGAAATTATCAGGTACTAGGAAAAATAATTTAAATAAAATAATCTATGCAGCAATTCCAAACAAACAATGACTTGCAACACTGACTCACATCTCTCTACATGCATTTTGGGGATCTCTTTTCCATGGTAGGGTCTCATGGGGTTCAGAGCATGTGACAGCTTCAATATTCCCCAAGCCAAGAATCGAAACCTGCGGCCAAGAATCAAGCACTGGTTTGCTTCTAAAAATGTGATACAACATGGAGAGGACTTCATCAACATCTGCAGACTGTGAAAAATACCTTCTACTTTAACTCCACATTGTTCAATGAAGCAAAGGGTCTTTTCTGCAGATCCTTCAATTGTATCAACTGAATGATTTCAAAATATATAATTCTGTCCCATAACAAGGGCTGCATTGGGTGCTTGAGCCAAAGCATGCTCTAGTGCTTCCTTCCATTCAAACAAATCTTCAAAAGTTTCTACCTTAAGTGTAAAACCAGTGGAGACACGGGGTTTGCAAATGCGCCTACAACTTATTCAAGTGATGAAGCTAACGGTAGGTTGAATGCGAGTTTGGATGGGGGAAGTGCATGTCGATCACCAAAATTAAATAAACAAACCAAAAAAAAAATTCCGGACAAAAATGATCCCAAAAACAAATTATCTTTCAGAACCACAATATAAATAAATTTATGATAAACGAGATTTATCTGATGCCTATCATAAAAACACACACCACTCAGTTTATGTTGTGGTAAATCCTGCAAACAATTCTCAAAAATGGATAACGAACTAATGAAAACAAATCAGAATTACAGAAATCTAGAAACCCCAATTCCAAAGTTCAGTTGCCATGGAAATTACTCGTAGAAAAGTAAGCATCCTTTAACTTTCAAAAACAAGTCAAGTTAAATATGTTTAAAAAAAAATTAGATGTCCATAGGCCCTAAGGGTTGAGCCCTCCACTGATACCATATGTAACAATCCAAAAATAAATATCTAATTAACATTAAATTTAAATCAGAGTGGCACTTACCTAGCCAAATAAACGTGTAATTAACGAACTAAATTCAACTTTGAAGAGTGATTGCCTATGGTAGAGGTAGGCTTACCGCAACAAGGTTTTGGGGATGACTCTCCACCCAACCGTAGGCTCAATTGTGCAAGGATTTTCTACAACTGGCCACCCCCGAGCCCTCAATCAATGTACTACTGCCATTGAATTCTATTTCTTAGAACACCATTCTCCCAAAAGAATGAAAAATAGAATCTTGGAAAGATGGAATGCCTCCCATCTTCCTCACCATCTAATAAATAGAGCAAACATTGGATGGGAACCACATGCATGCACTCCATGTGTCTACATGTGACTTTGATTTTTAGCTGTCTTGTCTTATTTCTTTACTTTTCTTTTGATTTTTAGATTTCTTGTTTTATGTTCTTCTTTTTATAGCTTTACTGATTTTTTATTGTTTTCTTCGTTTTATTTCTATTTATTCTTATTTAGAGCTTTAGTATAGTTATTACTATTTTTATTTATTTTCTTGTATATTTTTAAATATCATTTATTATTTAACATTTATTATTTATTATTTATTATTTATTATTAAGGGGAGGGATATTACAGTGAAGATCATTGGTTTGAAACTCCATGGGAAAATGTCTAGTGATGTCAAGGGCTAGTTTTGACCAAGGCTCGAGTCATCTCTTATTGATTTTGATTGCTTAGATAACCTTGGGTTGTATTTTATCAAGCCAAAGATCAAGATTGATATAATTGACAAAGAATGAAGAGAAAATGCGGAGAAGAGATTCCTCTTCTCAATATTGAAAATCGTTAAAAATAATAATAGAAAACATCAACAATAAATGACAACATCGAAACTCGACTAAATTGAAGAAAAACTGAACTAACTGTGACACCTAATAGACAATGTAAATAAATGTGATGACACCTAGTAGACAGTGAGATTAATATCTCAACATCCCTTCCTAATCTCAATTGTTAAAAGTAGAGTCACTGACAATGCCTAATTTCTCTCTTTGAAATTCAAACAATTTTTTGCCCAATGGTTTTGTGAAAATATCTATAAGTTGATCTTTGGAACCTCAAAAATCAAGTACTATATCACCATCATTTACAAGCTCATGGACGAAATGAAAACATGTGTCAATGTTCTTTCTCTTTTTATGAAAGAAATGATGTTTTGATAAAGAAATTATTGAACCGTTATCACAGTAAATATGAGTTGGCTCCTTTTGAACAATAGATCATTCAATAATCTTCTCAACCACAGTGCTTGACAAGTTATTGAATTTGTAGCTACATACTCTACTAATGCAAAAGATATTGAAATGATCAATTTTTTCTTGGATACCCATTAGATTAGAATGGTTCCAAGATGAAAAGAATAACCCAAGGTGTCTTTGTGATCATCTAGACTATCTGCATAATCATTGTTTGTAAAACATGAAAGTGAACAATTTTCAAAATGTTTGCAGAACAAATTGTAGCCTATGGTCCCTACAAAATATCTGTAGATCCTTTTCTAATGAAAAATACTAGGTGAATTCATAAACCTGGAGGTGAAACTAGCAGCAAACATGATTTCAGGTCTAGTTGCAGTGAGATACAGCAAATTGCCAACTAGACTTTCATATAATGTGGGATCAATTGGTGGTGATATATCTTCTTTTATTGGCTTCATGTCTTGAGAAATTGTTGTATCATCGCATTTGCAATTGGTCATTATGAACTTTTGGATGATGTCAATGGCATATTTTTGTTAACCAACAAAAATAGCATTAGTATTTTGTTGAATTTCAATGTCTAATATTTCATGAACCCTATACCAGTCATATCAAACTTAGTTTGCATTGTTGCTTTGAAATCTTCTAACATCATATTGCATGTATAAAGAAGATCATCTATGTAAAGGAAAAAAATAAGAATTTTACCTTCATGAGTTTTGGTATACAAAGTTGGCTCATGGTTGTTTCCAAAGAAAAAAAACACTTTTGATGAGATATATGTCGATGTGAATGTACGAAGCTCTTAGAGCTTATTTCAAGCCATGCAAGGCTTTCTTCAATCTGTATACCTTAGGCCCCTATCCTCGAACTTCAACATTAGGAAGTTATTCCACATAAACTTCTTCTTGCAATATACCATTTAAGAAAGCACATTTTACATCAAGTTGATAGACTTTCCATTATTGTTGATTTGTTGTCAACAAAATTGTTTTGACATTGTCTAACCTTGATAGTGGAGAAAAGGTTTCATCATAGTCGACACCAAACTATTGTGAGAAAAATTTTGGCAATGATCCTTGCCTTATGTCTCTCAATTTCTCGTTTTACATCTAGCTTGGTCTTATATAGCCATTTTATACCAATTTTCGTTTTGTCTCTTGGGAGATCAACTAATTCCAAAGTTTGCTTCTTCTCTATAGAAACAATTTATTGGTTCATCACATCAGCCTAATGTTTTTTTTAGTTGCTTCTTGAAAGTGTGTTGCTTGAGACGAAAGGAAGGAAAACATATTCTCCTAATCAAATTGTTGAACACCTAATCCTCTATAATTTCATGTGGAATGTGAACATCCACCAGAGTCTGCTTGGAGTCCAAGAGACCACTTGGAATATGAATCCAAGGGTCACACCATGTACTTAAATGTACATCAATGTTAATAGAAAATGCAATGCAATGCTTATCTATCACATCCAATCTTCACCATAGTTATGTCTGACATGGTATTGGAGTTGTGGGTGTATTATTGCCTTCCCTAATTATTGTGATCCATTGGTTTTGTGGCCTACTGATATGGTCTGATTACTTGGTTATTTTAAGAGGGTTTGTTCATTTTGTGACCTATGGTAACTTGAAGTAATGCCCCTTCCTAATCAGACCTTACCGCCCCTTCCTACTCACACACGCTCATGACTTTGATGATCCTATCTTGTCAGATGTTTATTCTTGTGCTCATGCCTGCACAACTAATGCTTTATTTTCCTGGTTGTTGAAGCATGACTTGTTATAAGTAGAATGTCGTTGAAGCATTGGGCCATTTATGCACTTCATCAGGTTTGTTGCAGTTTATTCTTTGGACATTTGACAATGCCTATTTTGCATACCCTGTCTACTCCTACCTTAACACCTATCTAAGTGTTGGGTTTCTTTTTTTGCAACCATTGTTCATAGTAACATTTATGCATGCAACGATTGTGAGTAATGTAATATCATAGGACTATCGGAGCCTATTTTTATCAGCGTGTCAGACAATGTTTCTAAACCTCAGTCCACAGCTAACCTCTATCTCTCAACATCATTACCATTAATATTGCATGATTGTCTCATTACCGATCATGACCTAAACCAGTAAAACTACATCTATTCTAGAGACTTACTTGCAAACTTCCTCTTGGATTTGAGAATAGGGGGCATTGTTAAGGTTGCAATAGCGAGTGTTGATAACAGAAGGACATGAGAAATCCCCCATGCATACACATTGGTTTGTTGGCTCATCTCTTTGTTGGAATGGAGGTTTGAAGTTTGTGCATTAACACTCTTGGTTCATACGTTGGTTTGTCCTATGTGTGCATTCATTAATTCCATGTGTGTTGTTCTGAGAAATGCATTTAATAGTTAAAGCAACTCCATGCATTATTTTGGCCATTCATAGATAGGTTTGAATTGAACATTGACCCAACATTGATTCTTTTGATTATTGGATTTTATATGCATTATATTGACGTTGAATATAGTTTTGAAGGTCGTATATGTTGACTACATTGAGCCTTTTTTGAATTTCGTGACCATTTATGATAGTCCAAATAACATAGAAATCATTTGGGAACTAATACAGTTCGATGACCAAGTATGAATGTTGTTTTCGAAGGTTGTAAACATGAGTCTGAATGGTGAATTTGAAGCCCATGAAATATGGATGGTTACTTGACTGCATTGAATTGGAGCAATATGGTATGTTGATTTGTGTGTAATGGCGTATGGTGATCCCATGGTGTGTTGAACCTTCTCCATGGATGGATGTTTTTTTGTGCATCACTCAGACAAAATAGTGTGCTAGTTATGATATAAGAGTGTTGAATTGATACATAAAATTTGTGCGTTGATTGGTGTGTATAATGCCTTGGAATTGTTTTATCCTGCGTCAATTTAAAATCAATAATGTACATGAGGGATATGTATTGAATTTTATATGCCTAGGGTCATTATAATGCATCTGATCTATGGTGTATGGTATCAATTATATGCATTGAATTTGTTTCTTGAAGACGGTGTCAGTGTATATGTGAAGATGGGAATAATATTGAAATATGTATATATATATATATATATATATATATATATATATATATATATATATATATATATATATATATATATATATATATTATTGAAGCCATGATGCATTCTTTATGTGCATTTGGTTCTCCTTATGAGAACCATCAAATATTTCACAAGAGAGTTTGAATATTTAGACGAAGGACTTAACATTATTTCTTGAACAAAATTAAGTGCCTCGACGAAAGTTCGGTTCACCGGGAGGTTTTTGCAGCATTGTGAATTCAAGCAAGAAATCACATCCAGTGACTTAGTGCACCCTCACAATCTCGCTATATTGCTGGAGCATCATGAACATGTTATGTTTACCCTCATTCGAGTTGGCTTATTTAAACATGATAGCCATATTTTATACAACATGAGTTGATGTTGTGAGAAGTAGAAAGAGTTTTAATGATCTTGAGGGTTTGTTTATCACTTCATCTATTGGAATTTCCTGGCAAGAAAGTGACAAGGTTTACGCAGGAACAAGATTGGTGATTTTATTTCAAGAGAAAACACCTTGGAAACCTTTTCAAAATTCTAAGTTTCTCTATATTTTATTAAGTATGGGCAACAACCTTTGAACATTTAACTTTGAACAAGGGAGGAACATTGATCTATTCAATATTGTTTCTAAACATGACTTCTATCTAGTATCCAAGCAAGATAATGGTAGATATTTCGAAGAAATTACCCAAATTTGTTACTCATTTATTTCATTGATTTTTTTATTGCTAGCACATTTCTTGCACAAGCTCACACTTTCATTTGTTGAGTTTGAGTTGTTGAGAAAATGGCCGACATTAAAAAATTATTAGAGTTATTGAAGACATTGATACATTCTACTATTTATAATACTGTAAAAATTTAGCAAAACAACCTGTGTTGATATTAAAATATGCCAACAAGATGCACATGGAAAGATTGAATTTTTGCAGCTAGAATCGCATTTCCAGTGAGGTGAATTAAAATAGGAGAGTTGTCATTCTGAACTGGTTTTTGTTCAACAGACTCCCATCAATAACAACAATAAGAATTTTATTCAAATGTAGTGCCCAATGAAGCAGCAAAATTACATGTAGAAGCCAAAATTCAGCTTGCACTTCCGAAGTCAGTCATCAGACCTTGGGAAGAGATTGTCCATAACAAGCACAAAAAAGGTCTTGGATATGACAATGATGTGTCCTTTCATATTCCAGATTACTCAAAGGCCATCAAATTTCAAAATGTTGGAATCCTTTAGGACAATTCAACTTCAGTTGTTCTAGATTTTGCGCCTCATCCACAACAGCCACAATAGATTGTTAAATGCCAATGTTGTGATTGAGTTGGCCATATGAAAGATCATTCTTTTGATGTTCATTCGTTCAATCATTGTGGTCAGCGTAATCATTCTTCACAAAAATGCTTCAAAAACAAGCCTCCCACAAGAACAAAGATTCATCTTGGATGGATCGCTTCTTGGCAATGGGCTTCAACAACCAAGAAGATATTTCAGTCATATGTCAGAATTTCTTCTAAAATATTAAAAGGTCTTCTAGTTGAGTTTTCTCCATCATCTCACCTTGTATTTGAGAATGGGAGAAGTGGTGGTCCTATACAAGTTTCAAAGCGAAATCAACCGAGCCTGAGCCACAACCTGTCATACCGGATTTAGAGTTGTATCCAGAGACAAAGATGCCCCTGAGTATACCTTTGGTTGGTGATCAACCTCAAACCATCTATGTGGGGTTGAGACATCTCTTCAAAGAAATGGGGGCACTTCCTCTATAAGAAGACTTCAGTTTCTTGCCAGTTTTGGAAGAGTTCTAGGAATTGCATTAAGCATTCCATAGTTGGTGGTCATCCTTAAACCATCACAGGTTGAGACCTCCCTTTTTAGGTTGAGGTTCTCCCTTTTTATGCAGGGTGAGACCTCTCTTTAAAGTTTGAAAATTTCCCTCTTCAAAACATTTGGAGCACTTCCTCTAGCAGAAGACCTTAGCTTCATGCCATACTCGGAAGAGTTTCAAAAACTACACTAAGTGTTCTAGTGTTGGTGGTAATCCTTAAACCACCCCGTTTATACCAACATTTCATAGAGCACATTTAGCCTATTGTTTCCATGCATTTTTCACATTTTGTCTTACAACTCACTTCTTGGACTCATTCATACCCCTTTGGATTAAGGGGGGATGTTGGACACCTAATCCTCTATGGGTTGGTGTGGAATGTGAACATCCACCAGAGTCCAAGAGACCACTTGGAATATGAATCTAAGGGTCAAACCATGTACTATAAATGTATATCATGTCAATAATATATGAAATCTAATACTTATCATTCACATTCTTCGTTTACATTCCATGTGAGTTCAACACAAACTCATGCTCTCTCTAACATATTTCTTTGATGCTTATTGTTTTCTAAATATCTTCTAAAGATGTTGAATCTTTGGTGGATTCACTACTTGAATATGTACCATTTTTAGAGTGGTATTGGTCTTCTTCAACCTGCAATCTTGGTAGTTGTTGTGGATAAAAAAGCTAATTTGAAGCTTCACCAACATGATAAACGAAGATTTATTTTCAAAAAAATTAACATATTTTCGTAAAACAAACTTCTTGGTAACTGGATTGTAAAGTGTATAGGCCTTTTATTGCTCACTATATCCTACGAAAATACATATTTCACTCCTATCATCAAGCTTCTTTCTTAGCTGGTCAGGAACATGTGCAAAGGCTACTTATCCAAAAATTCTAAAGTGAGATACATTTGCCTTTTCATCATCCCATGATTCTTGAGGTATTGTATCTTGGACACTTTTCGTTGTAGATACGTTAAGAATTTAGACCGTAGTTGAAACTACTTCAACCCAATAGTCATTTGACAACTTCTTCTCACAAAGCATACATCTGGCCATGTTCATGATTCAATGATTTTTCCTTTCTGCTACTCCATTCTACTATGGAGTATATCTTGTTATGTTTTGCATGATGATTCTGTATTGTTGACAAAAATCTTTGAATTCATTGGAATTATAATCTCCTCCTTTTCTTGACCTGAGGACTTTTAAGGGATTTCCACTCTACTTTTCTTCTTCTTCTTCTTTGAACTCTTTGAATCTTGAGAAAGTATCAATTTTATTTTTTAGAAAATAAACCCATATCTTCCTATTATAATCATCAATGAAGGTTAGAAAATAAATATTACCATTAATGGACTATGTCTACATTACACTAGATATATCTGTATGGAATAGATCTGAAGAGTCTTTTGCTTTAGAGGAAGAGGTGGGAAAGTTATCTCTTCTATGCTTGGCCAGAACACAAGTTCCACAGTTACAATATTTGTCATTCATAACAGGGAGACCAAAGACTATTGAATGCTTTTGAAGCATACTTAGACTCTTGAATGGGATGTGGCCATACCTATAATTCCATAGCTAAGACTCATATTTTTGACACACTGTGGGTAAAAGACTATGAGATATTTTGACTTCTAAGAGTCAATGGAGATATCCTATTCTTGGTTTTTGTAACCTTTGTTATTAGACTTCTATTGGAAGGTTTGTCATAGATATAACATGTGTTCCCTTGAAATATTATGTCATAACCATATTGCATCAATTGAACTACACTAATGAGGTTATGGTTCAGATGTGGAACATAATAAACATTAGGTATGTATTTCTGTTGATTCTGTTTGGTAAGAATCGAGACAATGTCTTTTCCTTCAACTTTAATGCAGCAACGATCTCCAAGAGTAATTTATAATGTTATGGAAGCATCAAGATAAGAAAGCAGAGTTTTGTTATGTTTCATATGATTGTTGTAGCTAATGTACGACAACCAAAGATCCTCATTGTGATTTTCTTTAGAAAGATGGCAAGAAAGAAACATTGTTTCGTAGGATTATCCTTCACTGTTAGAGAGATTAAAACTGCCTTTTTGATGGTCTCACTGTTTCTTTTTGCATTCATGTTCATAATGCCCAGATTCCTCAGAGTAATAACATTGAACATTAGATTTTTTCCATGTTCTTCTTCTTTGTGTTTGGTTTTGTGGAGGTCTCCACTGCTCTACTTCATGATGATGTTTTGATTTGCCTCTACCTCACTTTCTATCACCTCTATATCCTCTACCTCTACCTCTGCCAAGAGTGAGATGTGCATTGAAGACTTGTTTGATGGAATCTTCTACCAGATTAAGTCTTCTCTCATGTGCCAGAAGTGATCAAGTCAAGTGTTTTACTAAGAAAGTTGTAAAATCTTTGGATTCCATTATGGTTGTTACAATCACGTTATATTTCTTAGGGAGGCTTTGAAGGAATTTTTCAACAATCTTCTGATCTATAATGATTTCACCAATGAGTTTGATCTGATTGGATATTCCCATGACTCTAGTCATGAACTAGTCCATATTCTCTGTGTGATTCATCTTTAGGGTTTCGAGCTAAGCTTTCATTGTCTGCAATTTAACAATCACTAACTTTGTTTTGTATCCAAAATTTTTCTCTATGTTCTTTCTTTCTGAGTTCTACGATAGAATTCCTCTAATTATTTTTCATGGCTACTAATTTTTCTTGGGTGAGCTCTACATAACTCTTCTGCAAGGTATCCCAACACTCTTGGGCTTGCAAAAATGTTTTAATTCTTAAAGACCAAAACTTGTAATTTTTGCCAAACAAGTTTTGTGGAAAGGTGCTAGAAAAAAGCTATTTTTTTAATGCAAATGTACATGCCCTTTTACAATTTCCTTTCCGAGACTTAAAAAAAAAATCCTTAAAAAAATGCACTGCCCTCTTTTTTTATAGCAAAATTAAATATTTCTTAAAAAACATTGAATAAATTTTTTTTATTTAAATAATTCCCTTTTAAAAAAAGACTATGAATAATCACTTTTTAAAGGTCATCAACAATAAAAGCCTTTTAATAGAATCTCTTTTACATATAGCATAAAGTTTTTTAATTTAAAAAAAAAATCAAATATTTTGTTTTGAAATAGGAGCCCTTTACTTTAACACACGGAGAATTCTCTTCTACATATGGAGGCACCATCTAGGAAAAATGAACTTTTCTTTGAGCTCTTTGTTTTCAAAATTGTTGAAAATAATACTGAGAGGGGGGGTGAATGAGTATTATCTGATCAATTAATTTCTTTTTCGAACCCATAATATATACGCTACTTCGGTTAGATGAAACCATGTATATACACAACTTCAGATAAGGAAACCCGCGTATATAATGCAGATTTACAATTACTTTATTCTAAAGATGTTGATCATTAAGTTATGCGTATAAACAGTTACCAGCAACAGTAAAACAGATCAGTAGACATTCGCACACAAGAACACAAGATATAAGGTGGAAACCCAATGTGGGTGAAAACCACCTGCTGCAATTCGTTTCTATCTTCTTTTAATTAGAAACTTCTTTTTACAATGATTTTGTACTGGTGCGGTCCTTTACCAGTACACAGGCTGCTACTTGCAGAGAGATACAACTCTCTCTCATTTTCCAGCTTCTCTTGGAAGGGAGCTACAACCCCCTTAGTTCTTGTACTAGTTGAGATGGTAGTAGGCAGGCTGCTACCTACAGAAGGCTACAACCTTCTCTTTCCAGGGACCACGTTTCATAAATTTTCAGACTAGATCCACAAATAACATCAATCAATCATCAAGAGTTTCTGCATCAACCAATCACCTTTTCACCAGTCAAAACTGAATCACAATAAACACTTCTTTGTCAACTGTACCCAGATCATAGTAACTGTAATGACACCCCAAATTCTGAACACTACAATAATCAATAGAAGCAGCTAGAATATAGATTATGAGACGTACGCTACTTCAATATTCAGAAACTTGCGTACATACGCCTCTGTGTTATGATCAACCTGCGTATACGCACTTTTGATTTACAGAAACTGTGTGTATATGTGCCTTCGCTTCACTAAACCTGCGTACAGATCTATAAATATAATTTATCTCTTCAAATGTTCAGATATTAGTTTACACAGATTATAGATCAAGCAAGCGTCACATAGAACAGATCAAAATCATACGAAGATACTATCATTCAAGCCTTAAGATTTTGACCCATCAAAAGAACTTATCCTTCTCCTTGCACTCAGGTTCCTTCTTCCTTCAAATCCAGATCTACACCATAACCCAAACATTGTATCCTAGATCTAGCACCTTTTCAGATATTCAGTAATTCAGATGATTCCTTGCAAAATGATCTCCTTCCACTTTTATAGTCTTAGGCCTTTCACAATACCACATTCCAAAACCATAACAATTCAATACCATGGACCCAATATTTGGGATCAATACTTATGACGAGATACCATGGCCCAAAACCATAGGTTCAAATACCAAGGACTAAATACCATGGACCAAATACAAGTTTTCCCACATATACGCACTTTTCCTTGCATGAAAGTGCATGTATATGCATACACGCCTTGGGAACGTCCAACCCGTGTATATACGCGGCTTCGTCAAAGTGAACCTGCGTATATGACTTTTTCTTCTTTCTGAGTGCCTGAACTGTGAACTGTCACCAGAGTGAGTTGCCATCAAGGACAACACCTATGCCATAGTACCAAAACTGCCAAACATGTGCCAGAATGCCAACAATCACCCCCTTTGGACTTGATGGCAACCCCAAGATCCTCAAGATAATTCTCCCCCTTTGTCATCAAGGGCAAAGGGGTGTGCTCCCCCTGAGTACATGCTGAAATCTCTGTTGTGTTGTGCTGAACATGTGCCCCCTGACTGTAGGCAAGATCTGCAAAATATGTTCTTTAAAAAGAACCATGACTTATACATCATAACTGACCTTCCTATCACAAAAGACTCTATACCTACATCCGTCACCCAACCAAGTGGGGATCATCCATCCAACCAAGTGGGGATACATTAGAAATTTACATATGACAACCAATTACATCACATCATTCATCCCAGACATAGTGGGGAAACCAAAATAGGCTGTTACATGACCTTGATGAAAAGAATATATACATGACATAGAGACGAAATATCTTGAGCCAGACTATGAAAGTCATCAATAACTACTATCAACAGCATCTGTCAATCATTGTTCAAATCAACAACCATGATCTCTTTCTGTTCTTCCTCTGCAAGAGTTCCACCTGAAACCAACAATAGTTGTGAACTTGAACCAAATGCTTCTAAGGTAATGCCAACAATGCATCATTAGAAGATTATCTGCTCCCCCTGAACCTATGCGAGATGGTCTCTGACAGACCCCTATCAGACTATTACAATCTGTCTCTGCTGATATCCTTCAAACCTCATATATGTGACTGTATCTGCACAAACCAGCGTATGTACGTGGATCCTCCTCATCCAACTCGCATACACCAACTTTTCTCTGAAACATACAAGTTTCAACAACAGGTTGAAGCATCAACTACTCCCAGCTTCTGTCTGAGGTATTCAAATGTTTCCCTAGGTAGTGGTTTGGTGAGTATATCAGCAACTTGTTCCCTAGAGGGAACATACTCCAACTTGACATTTTGTTCCAACACTTGTTCCCGAAGAAAATGATATTTGATATGGATGTGCTTGGTCTTTGAATGCATCACTGGATTCTTTGAAATGATGATTACACTCATGTTATCACATAAGATGGAGATAGGTGGAGTACAAGTGATTTGATAATCCTGCAAGGTTTGCATCATCCAAAGGAGTTGGGTGCAACAAGATGCAGCAGCCACATATTCTGATTCAGTTGTAGATAAGGCAATAGAAGTCTGTTTCTTGCTGAACCAAGAGACTAATATGGAACCTATAAAGAATCCACCACCACTAGTGCTTTTTTTTTCATCCATGCTTCCAGCCCAATCTGCATCTGTATAAGCATGAAGAGTGAGATCTGCATCTCTAGGATACCATAGGTCATAGTTTGAGTTCCTTGAAGATATTTGAAAATTCTCTTTACTGCCTGAAGATGAGTTTCCATAGGATTTTCCTGAAATCTTCCAACCATTCTTGCTTCATGCATGATGTCTGGTCAGGTACCTATTAAATAGAGCAGACTTCCAATCATGGATCTATAGGTTGGTTGATGCATTGCTACTAATTCATCATTTGCACTAAGACCGCATCATGTGACCTTAGGAGTACATACTGGTTTCGAATCTTCCATGCCATACTTCTTCAAGATCTCCTTGAGGTACTTGGTTTGAGATAAAAAGATACCGCCTTTATTTTGTTGGATTTGTAAACCCAGAAAACATGTCAGTTCTCCAAGCAAAGACATTTCGAATTCCTTCTGCATTACGAAGGAAAAGTTTTGACTCATAGCTTCTTCATTGCTGCCAAAGATGATATCATCTACATACACAAGAAGTATTAGCAATTTGTTATTTTCAATTTTTATATAAAGATTGCTATCTGCTGATCCTTTTGAAAAATCTTGTTGGTCAAGGTATTTGTCCAGACGATAGTACTGAGCCCTTAGAGCCTATTTGAGACCATAGAGAGCCTTCTTTAATTTACATACAATATTTGGATCATTATCAAGGATGAATCCATCTGGATGCTCAATGTCCACTTCTTCTTCTAAGTCTCTATTCAGAAAGGCTGATTTCACGTCTATTTGAAATACTTTGAATTTCTGAAAACTAGAGAGAGCAAGGAACATTCTGATGGCCTCAAGTCTAGCAACAGGAGAAAAAGTTTCTTCAAATTCTATTCCTTCTTGTTGTGCGTACCCTTTACAAACAAGTCTGGCCTTGTTTTTAATCGCTTCCCTATTTTCATTCAACTTGTTTTTGAAGATTCATTTTGTCCCTATGACATTCTTATCTTTTGTTCTAGGAACCAACTCCCAAGTGTTATTCTTTTTTATCTGCTCAAGTTCTTCATCGATTGCTTTGACCCAGCATTCATCTGTGCATGCCTCTCTCACATTTTGTGGTTCAGTGGAGGAGACTAATGCCAAATAGATTGAAGCTTCTACAATTGTTCTTCTTGTTTGTATACCTGCCTCTTTCTGCCCCAAAATTTGAGTTTCTGGATGATTCTTTTGAACATATCTGGATGGAGTCTTCTCTTCTATCCTTATTTTTTCTTCAGGCTCCTCATAGCTTTCTTCTTCATAGGTTTCTTCTTCATCATGAATCTGATTTGATGTTGATGGATAGTTCTCATCATCTTCGAGATCTTCAGATCTTACCTACCTAGGAGTGTTTTCTTCTTCATCAACCACTACGTCAATACTTTCAACAATTTTTCCAAGCCTTTTATTATAACACTTGTATGCTTTGTTGTGGGGAGAGTAACCAAGGAGAATGCCTTCATCTGCTCTAGGTTCAAACTTGCCAAGATGTTCATCAATATTTTTGATATAACATTTGCTTCCAAAAATTTTGAAATATTTTACCGAAGGAGTCCCACCATACCAGAGCTCATGAGGGGTTTGAGTGTTGTTTACCTGGACATTTGTTTTGTTGAGAATAATAACTACAGCAAATGCAACTTCACCCCAGAAAGTTGTGGGAGTTCCAGACTCATCACACATAGCACGAGCCATTTTTTGAACCGTTATGTTCATCCTTTCCATTACTCCATTTTGCTGAGGAGTCCTGGCTGTAGAGAATTCCCTTCCTATTCCATGTTCTTCACAAAAATCGAAAAATTCATTTGAGGTAAACTCCCCACCTCTATCAGACCTGAGGCATTTAATTTTGTGATCTGATTCATTTTCATCCAAAGCTTTGAAGGATTTGAATTTTTCGAAGGCTTTATCTTTGTGCTTCATAAGTCCTATCCAAACCATCATTGAATAGTCGTTAATGAATAATATAAAGCATTCTTCTCCCCGAGGCGACCTTTTCCTAGATGGACCACATACATCAGTATGGACAAGTTCAAGTGGCCTACTAGTTGATCCTTCCTTCTCAGGGAAGTCAGTTCTGGTTTTCTTACCAAACTAACATGATTTGCATATCGTATTGTCCTGAATTCTGATGTTTGGAAGACCACGAACTGCCTAGTATTTGCATGCTTTCCTTATCTGTGAGAAACTTAGACGCCCCAACCTCCGGTGCCATAGCCAGTGTTCATGATTCTTGCTCAGATAGCATTGTTGTTGTCCTTCTTTGAATATGTATAAATTATTTGGAGTTCTTATGCCTTTGATCATTGTTTCTCCTGTATCAAGATCGCGAACACTACATCCATTCGATAGAAATATTACCTATGTTCCTTGATCGCACATCTGGCTGGCACTCAATAGATTATGCTTTAAGCCATCAACATACATAACATTTCTTGCTTTGACCTTATCTTTTAAAAGAACAAAACCTTTACCTTTTATGAGTGCAGCGGTGTCATTTCCAAATGAGACCTTCTTCTCCTTCTCCAAGGCACTATATGACTAAAGTTTTTCTTTATCACCTGTCATATGTTTTGAACATCCACTGTCAATGTACCATTGATTTTCTTGCCCTTCTGCATATAAGGCTATACCACATCTTTTTGGTTGTGGTTCTTTCATTCTCCATGTTTTGATATTTGAGGCTTCCTCCTTCTGAGTTGTCTACCGAAACCTGCTCCTGCATTCAGAATCTTCATGACCAAAATTATTACAAATAGAACATTCTATTTCATTTTCAACAACAGAAAAGTTATTGTAGGTCCTTTTCATGATCCCAGTCATACTCCTTTGTTTTTGACTTTCTCTAGTCATGATAGTTTTGTAGGCAACACACTGAGCTGCTTTGTGTCCAAAGTTGTGACAAGAGAAACATTGGCCATTGAAGAAATTCATGTGATTATCAACCCTGCGGACCGAATTATTGTAGTTGTCATTCATTCTTGATG
This sequence comes from Pinus taeda, assembly GCA_000404065.3. NCBI lineage: Eukaryota > Viridiplantae > Streptophyta > Pinopsida > Pinales > Pinaceae > Pinus > Pinus taeda. The sequence goes on along the minus strand of APFE031082291.1, from coordinate 168,484 downwards.
CAAATTGAGAATGATTTACCTGTGGTCTGTTGTAGCTTCTGTTTATCCTTGAAGCATATTTCCCCTAATTTACTTGGTGATCTCTGTTCATTCTTGAAGAAAAATGTCTTTGATTTACCTGGTGATCTCCATTAGGCCTTTGCCCACTCCTCCTTGCCGCATCAAGATAACTTTTGGAGGTGGATGGTTTCTCTGCTTGAGTTGCTTCTTCATTATATCCCAGGCTTGTCTTGATTAGAGGAGAATGCTGCACTTTGATAATCTCATCTAACATTTCATATCCTTTAACAAATCTAAGATTAAGAGCTTTAGTTTTCTCAATCTCTTTTCTAAGTCCCACAATTTCACATTCTAACTTTTCATAATGTTTTTCACTTTTAGCCAGTTGAAATTGCAAAGTATCAATAATCATATTTTTCTCTTCTAAAAAAATTTGAGTTTTGAAATCTCTTCATAAAGACCTTCTTCATCTATAGCATCCATAAAATCATCATCTTTAAAAGCCATTAAAAGTCTATAGTTATTACTTCGTTCATCTTCATCACTATTTGAGAGTCCATCACTGTCTTCATGAGTGTAGTAACTTTTCTTACTTATGTTTTGTTTCTTGTTCCATCTAATAGGTTCCTTACCTTTGTCAAGCTTATGAGGACACTTGACGACATAGTGACCGACTCTTCCACAAGCAAAGCATTTGAAGGGTAACTTACCTCTAAATCTTCTAGCACCCCGTTGAAGGTTCTTGACAAAATTTGATTCTTCCTGTTCTTCTGACATATGTCCTGACTCATAGTAATCTCCTTTACCTGAAGTCTTGAATGCAACTTCTCTCTTTTCAGATGGTCCTCCTTTCCTCATTTCATAAGCGGTTAGAATTCCATGCAGCTGCGACATTGTAATTTTCTGTAGATTCTCCTTTTCTTCTATTGCAGAAACTTTTGATTCAAACTTAGGAGACAAAGATCTTATAACTTTCTCAACCACAACAGCCTCTTTTATTTATTCACCTTAATTTTTCATATAATTAACAATCTCATCTATACGAAGGAAATAGTTAGCCACACTTTCATCATTGTACATCCTCATATTTTCATACTGAATTCTGAGGGTTTGAAGTTTTTCTCATTTTACCTACTCATCTCCTTCATAGCTCAGCATGATCTTGTCCCATATTTCTTTTGTGGTTTTATACTGTATAACCTTGATGAATTTTGATTGAGATAGACATCCTAATAGAGTGTTAACGGCCTTTGGATTTGTTTCAAACTTCTTCTTCTTAGCCGGATCTGTAGGAGTTTTTGATGGAAAAGTGTACCCTGTATCTATGATATCCAAAACTTTTGTACCAAGAGACTGAAGATAGGTTGTGACTCTTACCTTCCACTAGATGAAGTTGGTTCCGTCGAAAATTGGTGGCCTGATTGATGCTTCTCTCTCATAGTTGCTCATGATGATAGATCTTCCTTCAAGCAATCAAGCTTCTTCTGAAGGACCTGGCTCTAATACCAATTGTTGGAAATAATACTGAGAGGGGGGGTGAATCAGTATTATCTCAAACAATTAATTTCTTTTTCGAACCCAGAAAATATACGCTACTTCGGTTAGATGAAACCGTGTATATATGCAACTTGAGATAAGGAAACCCGCGTATATAATGCAGCTTTACAGTTACTTTATTCTACAGATGTTCATCATTAAGTTAAGCATATAAACAATTACTAGCAACAGTAAAACAGATCAGTAGATATCTGCACACAAGAACACAAGATATAAGGTGGAAACCCAATGTGGGTGAAAACCACCTGCTGCAATTCATTTCCATCTTCTTTTAATTAGAAACTTCCTTTTACAATGATTTTGTACTGGTGCAGTCCTTTACCAGTACGCAGGCTGCTACCTGCAGAGAGCTACAACTCTCTCTCGTTTTCTAGCTTCTCCTGGAAGGGAGCTACAACCCCCTTAGTTCTTGTACTAGTTGAGATGCTAGTACACAGGATGCTACCTGCAGAAGGCTACAACCTTCACTTTCCAGGGACCACGTTTCATAAATTTTTAGACTGGATCCACAAATAACATCAATCAATCATCAAGAGTTTCTGCATCAACCAATCACCTTTTGACCAGTCAAAACTGAATCACAATAAACACTTCTTTTTCAACTGTACCCAGATCACAGTAACTATAATCACACCCCAAATTCTAAACGCAGATCACTGCAATAATCAACATAAGCAGCTAGAATATAAATTATGAGACGTACGCTATTTCAATATTCAGAAACTTGCATACATATGCCTCTATGTTATGATCAACCTGCATATACACACTTCCTACGTACATAAACTGTGTGTATACGCACCTGGGCCAAGATCAACTTGCGTATACCCACTTTTGATTTGCAGAAACTCTGTGTATACGCGCCTTCACTTCACTGAACCTATGTACAGATCTATAAAGATAATTTATCTCTTCAAATGTTCAAATATTAGTTTACCCAGACTATAGATCAAGCAAGTGTCACATAGAACAGATCAAAATCATACAAAGATACTATCATTCAAGCCTTAAGATTTTCACCCATCAAAAGAACTTATCCTTCTCCTTGCGCTCAGGTTCCTTCTTCCTTCAGATCCATATCTGCACCATAACCCAATCACTGTATTCCAGATCTGGCACCTTTTCAGATATTCAATAATTCAGATGATTCCTTGCCAAATGATCTCCTTCCTCTTTTATAGTCTTAGGACTTTCACAATACCACGGTCCAAAACCATAACAATTCAATACCATGGACCCAATACTTGGGATCAACACTTATGACAAGATACCATGGCCCAAAACCATAGGTTCAAATACCAAGGACTAAATACCACGAACCAAAAACAAGTTTTCCCACATGTACGCACTTTTCTTTGCATGAAAGTGCGTGTATACGCATACGCATTTTGGGAACGTCCAACCCACGTATATACGCGGCTTCGTCAAAGTGAACCTGTGTATATGACGTTTTCTTCTTTCTAAGTGCCTGAACTGTGAACTGTCACTAGAGTGAGTTGCCATCAAGGACAACACCTATGCCATAGTACCAAAACTGCCAAACATGTGCCAGAATGCCAACAAAAATAAAATCTTAAAATATGAAGCTTTTGTTTAAAATGAAATTATTTTTCTTTTTCTTTTCTTTTCTTTTCTTTTTTTTCTCCTTTTGTACGAAAAAAGCATGATATATTATACTATGTGTTTAATATACATATATAAACATCTCCTGCCAAATCCATAACATCATTCAATTCACCTGGGTGAGCATAACATGCTTCCCATCCAAAGATATTTCACCATACATAATACAAAAATAATAGTCCATAGTTTTAGTGTTGTTCTAGAATTGGAAAAATGAGACATATATGATTACAACAGAAACATTCAGCCAAAAAATATATGTACATGGATTGACAAATAGTCCTGCATTCCATATAGCCGAGCAAGTGAGAAAGCAGCTTATCCATCCCTCCATTAGAGAGATGATAGATATTAAACAAGTAGACATGCAAAAATATACAGAAAAAAAGAGGTAATATATAAATTACCGAGGGAAAGAAAATTCTCCAACATCTAAAACATTGTAACTTAGAATAACTTCCATATGCATATTACCAAAATTATCTAGTATTCCTCTCTTTGAAAGTTCATTATCTTCCTTGTTTTGTTCTCTACCAATGTTCATAATTGTAGATTCATTGAGTTGATTCCATAGTAGATCAATTCTTCCCAGCCAACCAAGTAGCAAAGGATTGTTGATGTTTGCACTACCCTTAACCTAATCTATGATAAACTTGGAATCCCCATAGATATGAATATCATGGATACCAAGGAAATTGGTGAACCATAAAAGGCCCCATAAGGCCATTGCTTCAGCCTTGGTATTAATGCCATTTCCTCCATTCTAGTGAGTTCTGTATGCCAAATCTTTTGATATGGTAATCCAAGAACCACAGCCACATGTGTTCCCTTCTGCAGCACCATAAAAAAAACCCATTGGATAATCCATCTGTCTGCTTGACTTGAGATTTTTTGGAGCATATATAATGAGGAGTTTTCATGGAAAGATTTGTTAAAGTTATTTCAAATACCATACAAAAATATTCTGTAGAATTTTGAAAGATGCACTTATTTCTTCATTTCCATATAGTCCAGAAAAGTATAAGTGGAATGGATCTCCATATTGTCTTCTGAGTGCTCCACCACTTCATACACTCCACAATGCAATCATGTTGTATATAAGGAAAGATGATATGATATGACAACTTTTTCCATACCTAAACCGTATGATGACAACTAAGGAACATGTGACTGTTTCTTTCTGCTTCTATTCTACAAATAGAACAAATACTAGGACCATGCCACTGGCTCTTTTGCAAATTCTCCGATGTGAGATTTCTGTTGTGGAAGACCAAGCATGAAAATAGGATGATTTTGTTTGGGATTTTGGTCCTCTAAAAGGCATATAATATTTGATGCTCCCCCTGTCGAGTATCCCCGATACAAAGAGAAAGATATGTATCAGTAACATTGATGTTTCCAGACTTCATCTTGCCTGTCCAAATGAGGTTATCATGAATCCTCATATGAAAAATACCAATATATTTCATGCCAGCAACAATGTGGTTCCACTCCTGGTCAATCTACCCAAACAAACCCATCTCCTGTGCACTTTTCCATACAAGGAAAGGACCCCACCAATATGCAATGGCTTGACTCTAGAAGTATATGCCACAACCATTTAAAACTATATGAACTCCTTAGAGATACTACAGTCAATGCCAGCACCCAGAATCTGATAAATACTGATAAGGAACCTGTGGCCCGATCCCATGGTGCACACCAGATGTGGTAGAAAGATTTTGGCAACCTTGTGAAAGCTAAGCAAGATTTACAATCCATGGGGGAATCTAATAGTGCTTTTACGATATCAAAACAAAAAATAATGGTCCTTAAGATATTTATCTCTGATAACCCTACTCCAAGAAATAGACCCATAAATACCCCTCCATATTGATTTGATCAATAACAACCATCTGAAACAACGTACATTCAAAACCCCCCATCCACCCATGACCTTCAGCAAAGTAATGTTGGATAGCTTCACCAAATGAAATTTCCTTTGCCCATGGCTCCCCCCATATCAAATTAGCCATAATACGATTAAGACTGTTAATGATGGTGACAAGAATATGATAAATATGTGTCCAGTAAACCCCCAATTGAGTGAGGACATCTTGGGTAAGGATGACTCGACCCCCCAATGACAGACATCTAAATTCAGACCCAAATTTTCTTTTAAAAAATCGATCCACAAGTCATTCCAAATCAACATTCCTGTAACTACATGGTTTTTTATGGTACCCAAGGTACTTCATACTATTTTTCATGATCTTTGCCTCAATACCAAACAAATTTTTAATGTATGCAATAATATCCATGCCACAACTTCCATGAAAAATAATAGACTTATGAACATTCATATGCAAGCGAGTGGCATTAGAAAATTTCCTAAATATATGGAAAAGGCACAACCATGCAAGCTGATTTAACATACCCATGATGAGTACGTCATCGAAAAAGAAGCCATGTGATATTTTGATGTTGTTTCCCATATTTAGTGCCTAGAATTGTTCATGCACCACCAATTTTGTTAATATGCAAGCTCAGTTCATCCATCACCGAAATAAATAAAAGTAGAGAAAGGGAACATCCCTGTCGAAGTCCTCGTCTAGCCCAGAAGAATTATGTTGGGTATCCATTTCTAATCAGATAATAATTCACATTAATAGCACACGTCATTATCCAATCAACACATCTGGGTTGTAAACCAATTTTGAAAAGTACCAGTCTCAGATATCCCCAATCCAGACAATCATACGCCTTCTATATATCCACTTGCATAATGGCAACCTTGAGATGTTTTGTATGTATTGAATGCATACATTCTTAAGTGTTTGCGACAACATCATGTATTTTTATGTCCTGTAGGAATCCATGCTCTTCCGGAGATATATGGAGAAATAGTATACTCCACATACACCCAACAATGGTTTTTGAAATGACTTTGTAGATGAGGTTACATAGTGAAATGGGCCTGAAATCTACAAAGCAGGTTGTTGGGAACTACTTCGGGATAAGAGTAATATATGTGGAGTTAATGAGGTGGTGAATATTCCCAGTGATCCCCGACTCCTCCTCCATGTTCAACAGGACATTTCTTAACAGATCAAAGAAGTCTGTGAGCAGTTCCACTGTCCCCCCGTCCAGCCCCGAAATTTTGTCACCATTGAAGGATTTAAGAACTTCATGTAATTCCTCTTCAGTGAAGTTCTTGTACAGGGCAACATTTGATTCCTCATCATACATAGACTGATATGGATGAATCCTCCATTTGAGATCTTCTACAACAATACCCTTGTTACAGCCATATGCCAACTGGAAACGAGAGACAACGGCTTTACTAATCTCCTCCTGCGACTGAATATATTATCCATTAGCATCTTTTATATCCCATATAGAATTTATGTTGCATTTATGATTAGCAAAACGATGGAAGAATTTTGTGTTTCAATCCCCTTCCTTTATCCAAATAACCCGACTCTTCAAACGCCAAGTGGCTTCCTCCATTGAAAGGACTTGTTTCCTCTTAAACTCAAGGGCATGTATGAGTGACCGGGTAGATTCAGGTAGACTGTTGGTGGCCATCAAAGGGAGTAAAGCATCCAATTCACGTTGGATATCAGATATTTCTTTTTGTACAGTCTTAAACTTCCTCTTTTGCCAAGATTTAACCTCCACATGAAATACATCCAACGTATCAAATATGTGTACCATCAGGGAAGGTCCCTTAACACGATCACAACTCCATGTATCCCTCACTAATAAGTTAAATTCCAGATCATCTAACCAAGTCGTATTGAATTTAAAAGGCATGCCCATGCATATATCCACCCTCCTCTATTGTAAAGTAATAGGTCTATGATAAGGCAAAAAGTTGTTGATGATCTCCACATGGACATCACCAGGTTGAGCCACCAACTGCTTGTGCATTAAAAACTGATCCAATCTCTTTACCACACACGCCTCACCAGCATGACCATTATCCCATGTGGGAGCTGTTTTAGCAGGGCATATGTCCACAAAATTGTGCTCTAGAATAGCGTCACGAATCATTCCGCCCAGGGGATCAATCTTCTTGGATCGTCCCCATACTTCATCCAGTCCAATAGTGCAGTTTAAATCTCCAGTAATGATGAGAGATGCCAACTCCATGATCCTAGATGATATTAGCCAGTCCCAAAATACAATCCTCTCCCTTTATGGAGCATATATATTTAGGATATGGACATGGCCACCCAGTCCGCAAATATTCCCCTCAAGCAGGATGCTCACAAACCATTTGTTAACTTTGATCTTGACCCACCAATGGTTCCATAAGGTCACTAGGCCACCAGCAATGCACGGAGGATTCTCTTCTACATATGGAGGCACAAGCTACGAAAAACAAACTATGCTTTGATTCCTTTCTTTCAAAACAAACTCGTACCTTAAAAAAATACTCCTTGTTTTGACTGATTGTGCTCAACTCACTTCACGACACTTTATGACAGTGTTGGATTGCAAAAATTGTGAATTTTGTGAGTTTATGAAGGTCAGCAAACTTGCTCTTTGTGGAAGGGTACATTCATTGTTTATTTTTTCTTAAAACAATAAAACTTCTTCCGACCTTCTCTTTCAGTTGAGGGAACAATTTGCTTCATCTGGTTGGCCTTTTAAAACTCTATGACTTGCTTCTTCTTCTTCTTCTTCCTTTTGCCAAATCAACTTCACATAATTAGCTTCTTTAAATAACAAAGGCTTTTTTTCTTCTTTGATTTCTTAGTTTCCACTCCTCTCTTTCGAGTCTTATGTCAATTGAAGCTCTCATACAATGACAAAGAATAAAGAGAAAACATAGAACAAAGATTACTCTTCTCAATATTCAAAATAGTTAAACTCAACTAAACTGAAGTAAAACTAAACTCACTGTGAACCTTAAAATATAATAGAAGTAAATATAATGATACCTCACAAAAAGTAATATTAATATCTCAACGATAATCTTTAAAATACTCACAACCTGAAAAACAAAATAAAATACCAAACAAATTTACAAAATATCACATCCCAAAATGTATGGTATTTGAGCCACAAAGCATGCTTTATTGAAAATCACACCAAATGTATAAATTATATTATTAATATATTGAAACAACGGTTGGAGAATACTCTAGGGTGCCGGATGTCTTCTAAGTGGCTTCAGGATTTGCAAAAGATCTCATAATAAACATTTTCATTTTTCTTTTCGAATGTTATCATTAGACTTTTGTATTTAGCACTTAATTCTTCCTAACATCTTATACAATTGAACAGTCCCATATAATGTTTATTTCATACATCGAATTATTTCTGTAAATCGATATATGCAATGTGTAACCATTAAATTTAAAACTTTTTATCCATGAGATTTTGTTGCATTGGCTCATGTTCCCACTTATCCCATATAAATTTAAAATACTTTCATCTCGTCTTACCCGTTATGCATTAACATTGCCCGCTCCATCCAAAGTATTCTCTCCTGAATATAAAAGATATCACTATGTTTTTTTAAGGATAAAAGTTCATTGATCTTCATTTTATTATCTAGCTCAACTAGCTTCCTAGATTTATTCTGTAATGAACCCCATTCACTATTTACCATATGATAACCATGTTAAAAAAAAAAAAAACTATTATATGCCTAACCATATATGTCATAATACATCGTTCGGTGGTTATATGCATAATATATACGACATATTACAATGTTCGAAGGGTTAATGAATTTCATGTCACCACCTCATAGCTCTTATAAAATTAATGAGGCATCGCCCGCCAACCTACCATCTGTGTTGGCACGTGGTCTCACCCACTACACATCTCGATGCTAGTTACTGTATGGATTTCCTGTGTACGCATGGCTGCGTTGGCAGTGCGACAGGGTTTCCATTTCCATTCTCATTAATGGTTGATTAACCAGGCGTTAAACAATTGGCTCTCCTCAAGGAATGTTTCCCTTTCCGTTCCCGTTTTTTGCATGGCGGGTAGGTGTTGACATTAATACCTGAGACGCAGTACTGATGTCTCAGGATTCCAGACTTAACTAACGGTGATGATCAGTCCTTCCTCCATCGAACGGCTAGGAGCGAAGGCGAGGACTTCATATGGATCTTTCTAGGGCTTCAGGCTTTCATTTGTGCGTGGTTAGTTTTCTAAGAGGGTTTCCTCTGTTCACAAGTCCGCCATCATTATTGCTTGAGTTTTATTGTCCTTGTGACTGGAGGTGAGGCCGAACACCATCACTGAGAAGGATGCAGTATCCTCCTGCACGTTCTTTTCCAATAGCTGGATACCAGGTATGTTACGCATTCGCGTTATTAGTATTATTCACCTTCAGTTCTTTTTTTCTTCAAAGACGTCCTTACGGGGTTGCATTATTCATAATTTTGCTCTGAATGTATAATACAGGCTTGGGGAATCCATGCCATGGAGAAAGGATTTACCAGCAGTCCGCCGGTATTCAATCCACGTTCCCGGTATGGACCTCATATATATCATTGTTAATGATACTCGATCACGCAACCTCTAACTTCTTTTTGAATTATTGAACAATTTAAGCTATTACTCATGAATTTGTTCTGAATGTGTATGACAGATTTGGCGAGTCCATGCTGTGGAGAAAGGAATTGCCAACAATTCTGTCGGTGCTCATTCCACATTCCAGGTATGGACCTCAATACTCTTGTTTAATGGTATATATCAGAGATTGGTGTCGGCTCCTGTGGTTACGTTCCTTTTTCTTATGCCAGGTCGCTCCTTTGAACTTTTTGCTGAGGAGTTGGTTCACCGGTCATACTCTTTCGGGAACTTGTCGAATGCCATTTCATGAGGCATCGAATTTCATGACCCTTTTGGTCTTATTGTTATTTTTTTTTTTTGAAGTTCAGTTCCGGGTGGTTAAATGTATTACTGTACTATATGGGACGCGAATCCCATTCCATATGAATTTCTTGTTTATCTAGGAGTAGTGATTCGATGATTATATGGTCTCTGTTACTCCGCAAGACATTCTGTTTATAGTATAATTTGAACTTATGTTTTAAGGATGTGTCTCATACGCTGAGCACAATATAGTTAATGGGTATTGTGGTTTTCCCTTGTTTTGTTTGGAATCAAGTCAATACTTGTTCAAGGTAATTTCATTTGTTTTCCGCCAACGCTATACTATGCATGCAGACGGGTTGTGTACATATTTGCGCGTATAATAGCTCTATATTGTTCTGTTTATAAGTTGATTTATTCCGTATTGAAATGGTTAATGCCCTTGTTCTTTAATACTCTTCTACGCTTGTTTTGAAGGCGTGAACCATACGCCGCGAACATAACTCTAGAGTGACAGTTATTACTCTTTTGTGTTGGTTTCTCCTGCATAACCTAGAGTCTCATGAATGCGAATGTTATAATAAAGTTCTTAGTATTGGACTATTATACTGAGGGTATCTGAAATTAGTCTTGTAATCATCTGGCCGCAGGAATTCTCTAACGGTTCTTGTTTGATTTAATGATGATATTAGTACTATGCTGCAATTTCCTTTTTATTTGTTCGACTTGAAATGCGAAATGATTAACACTGTTGTGAATCATATTCAGTTGATTCTTTCACTGCTGATTCTACCAACAGGTTTTTACTGTATTTAAGTGCAATTTGGTATCCAATTCTCTATATGATTAAAAGGAGATCTACCCTTTACCATTTTATTGGTATTTCCTGTGTATTAATTATACAGACCAAGGGTAATTTTCGTTTCCTTTTTCTTTACATACAAACCCTCTGACTATAAAAAGTACATCTATTCTTTACCAATTTACTGGTATTTCCTCTGTATTAATTATACAGACCAAGGGTAATTTCTTTTCCCTATCTTTAAAAGAAAACACAGGCTTACCAGTAAATTGAACCCTCAACTGAGGTACTCTACACTGTATTTAATAACAGAACAGCATACTTACCTATAATATTATTTGCACAATTTTCCCTTCTGCGGAAAACTAGTTTCAGCTTGTCTTCCTCCCGACCATGAGACCATCTGAACATCGAGTCTCCCCCCAAGCTTCTTTGCCAGGCTACTACCTTAAGCAAATTTTAAAATGCACCTCTGTGCCCATGCTATCTGGTCCTTACCAGATGTAGCATGTTTTCTTTGTTTTGATTCCCTTTCTTTTATTTTTGTCTGTTCCTCTAACAACCCGGTCTTTCCTTTCCCTTTCCTTTTCACTAAGGAAGGAAGGAAAGTAGTTAGGGTTTCCTTGGCAACCATTTTCCTTTACATCACCAGCAAAGAAAACAATTCCCCAAAGAATAATTATTAACTTTCATTTTCTAATCCATTTCCAATTATAAATTAACAACATTTATAATGATGTAATTTTGAAAGTAAAAATAATTCTTGTTCAATGTTTTACCCATGCTGGTAACAACAGAAAAGTCATTTATAAATTTTCCGGGGTCATTACATCTCCTCCCCTTGAGATTGGACATTGTCCCGATGTCTCTCAGTCATAAACAGCTCTGGATAGGTTCTTTTCATTAGTGTTTCATCTTCCCAAGTGGCCTCCTCAGGTCCATAATGCCACCATTGTACCTTAACTTGGGTAATAACTTGTCTCTGCAGTTGCACTTCTCTCCGGTCGAGGATGCTCAGTGGCTCGACCAGCACCTCTCCTTCCGGTTCGACCTGCCACATACAATGTTTAAGTTAGTTTTTTTTTTTTTTTTTTCTTTTTTGCCAGGCTCACTGTAATCAACAATTCCCACCTGAATATCCTGCCATTTGATCACATGTCTAGGATCATAGACATATTTATTTAACACGGAAACATGAAAAACATTGTGAACCCGAATGTGGCTTGGCAAGGCGAGTTGGTACGCTACTGGTCCAATTCTTGCCAGGACTTGGAATGGTCCACAATATCGGGGGGCTAGTTTGGCACACCCACTCCACTGCAAGGTACTCCTTTTGGCTTGAATTTTAATATACACATGGTCTCCAACCAGGTATTCCTTGAATCTTCTTTTGCGATCAGCAAAATTTTTCTGTTTGTCTTGAGCAGCTTTCAAGTTGGCGCGTACTCTTTTTACCATATCTTCCATTTCTGTGAGCGTGTCCAGTCCCAAACTTAGTCTATCTTCGGGTCCGCCCCAATTTGAAGGTGTGCGGCATTTTCGACCATACAAAACTTCGAAAGGGCTCATTTGCGTTGAGGTATGATATCCATTATTATACGCAAATTCCACCAAGTGTAAGTATTCTTACCATAGCATAGGTTGTTGCATTACATAAGCCCTTAGCATATCCTCTAGTACTTCGTTTACTCGTTCTGTCTGCCCGTCGGTTTGAGGATGGTGTGCAGTGCTAAAGTTCAGCTGAGTTCCCAGTTCAACGAATAACGTTCTCCAAAAGGTAGATGTAAATTCTACATCTCGATCTGAAATTATTGTCTCTGGGAGCCCATGTAATCTTAACACTTTCTACATAAAAATGTGAGCGATTTGTGCGGCTCTATATGTGGATTGTATAAGTATGAAATGGGCAGCTTTGCTAAACTTGTCTACAACCACCATAATGGAGTCATTGTTTTTCTTTGTCTTAGGTAGTCCAGTGATGAAATCCATGGAAATGGTTTCCCATTTCCATTCTGGAATGGGTAGTGGTTGTAGCAATCCAGTCGGGTGTTGATGCTCTACTTTAATTTGTTGGCATTCCAAACAACGTGCCAAGTATTCAGCCACATTCTTCTTCATCCCTGGCCAGAAGTAATCCTTTCTGTTTGCTGTAATCATTTTCTGGTATCCATGATGACCTGCGCAATGGCTATTATGGAATTCATCCAGTATCAGATTCTTAATACTGTTTTGGTTTGGTACAAATAATCTTTTCTGGTAGTATAACATTCCTGTATTGTCCAATTCATATCCTTGCAGATTTTTCTCGTTGGAAGGTTGTTGTAATCGCTGTTTTATTTGCTGATATTCGGCATCTTGTTCCGCAGCTTCCTTTATCATTTCTCCGAAAGGACTTTTCCATTCACTAATGGAAATTTCA
>APFE031082291.1:121986-151935 GCA_000404065.3 Pinus taeda | reverse complement strand
CTTTTTTTTAAAAGAAAACACAGGCTTACCAATTTATCGAACCCTCAACTGAGGTACTCTACAATATATTCAATAACAGAACAACATACTTACCTGTACTATTATTTGCACAATTTTCCTCTTCTGTGGAAAACTAGTTTTCAACTTGTCTTTCCTCCCGACCATGAGACCGTCTAAAACATCGAGTCTCCCCCCAAGCTTCTTTGCCAGGCTACAACCTTCAAACAAATTTTAAATGCACCTCTGTGCTCATGCTATCTGGTCCTTACCAGACTTAACATGTTTCCTTTGTTTTTTTATTCCCCTTCCTTTTTCCCGTTTGTTCCTCTAACAGCCCGGTCTTTCCTTTTCCTTTCCTTTTCACTAAGGAAGGAAGGAAAGCAGTTAGGGTTTTCTTGGCAGCCGTTTTCCTTTACATCACCAGAAAAGAAAACAATTCCCTAAGGAATAATTATTATCTTTCATTTTTCAATCCATTTCCAATTATAAATTAACAACATTTATAATGACGTAATTTTGAAAGTAAAAATAATTCTCGTTCAATGTTTTACCCATGCTGGTAACAACAGAAAAGTTATTTATAAATTTTCCGGGGTCATTACATCTCCTCCCCCTGAGATTGGACATCGTCCCGATGTCTCTCAGTCATAAACAACTCTGGATAGGTTCTTTTCATTAGTGTTTCATCTTCCCAAGTGGCCTCCTCAAGTCCATAATGCCGCCACTGTACCTTAACTTGGGTAATAGCTCGTCTCCACAGCTGCACTTCTCTCCAATCGAGGATGCTTAGTGGCTCAACCAAAACCACTCCTTCCGGCTCGACCTGCCACATACAATGTTTAAGTTAGTTTTTTTTTTTAAATCCTTTTTGCCACGCTCATTGTAATCAACAATTCCCACCTGAATATCCTGCCATTTGATCACATGTCTAGGATCATAGACATATTTCTTTAACACGGAAACATGAAAAACATTGTGAACCCGAATGTGGCTTGGCAAGGCGAGTTGGTACGCTACTGGTCCAATTCTTGCCAGGACTTGGAATGGTCCACAATATCGGGGGGCTAGTTTGGCACACCCACTCCACTGCAAGGTACTCCTTTTGGCTTGAATTTTAATATACACATGGTCTCCAACCAGGTATTCCTTGAATCTTCTTTTGCGATCAGCAAAATTTTTCTGTTTGTCTTGAGCAGCTTTCAAGTTGGCGCGTACTCTTTTTACCATATCTTCCATTTCTGTGAGCGTGTCCAGTCCCAAACTTAGTCTATCTTCGGGTCCGCCCCAATTTGAAGGTGTGCGGCATTTTCGACCATACAAAACTTCGAAAGGGCTCATTTGCGTTGAGGTATGATATCCATTATTATACGCAAATTCCACCAAGTGTAAGTATTCTTACCATAGCATAGGTTGTTGCATTACATAAGCCCTTAGCATATCCTCTAGTACTTCGTTTACTCGTTCTGTCTGCCCGTCGGTTTGAGGATGGTGTGCAGTGCTAAAGTTCAGCTGAGTTCCCAGTTCAACGAATAACGTTCTCCAAAAGGTAGATGTAAATTCTACATCTCGATCTGAAATTATTGTCTCTGGGAGCCCATGTAATCTTAACACTTTCTACATAAAAATGTGAGCGATTTGTGCGGCTCTATATGTGGATTGTATAAGTATGAAATGGGCAGCTTTGCTAAACTTGTCTACAACCACCATAATGGAGTCATTGTTTTTCTTTGTCTTAGGTAGTCCAGTGATGAAATCCATGGAAATGGTTTCCCATTTCCATTCTGGAATGGGTAGTGGTTGTAGCAATCCAGTCGGGTGTTGATGCTCTACTTTAATTTGTTGGCATTCCAAACAACGTGCCAAGTATTCAGCCACATTCTTCTTCATCCCTGGCCAGAAGTAATCCTTTCTGTTTGCTGTAATCATTTTCTGGTATCCATGATGACCTGCGCAATGGCTATTATGGAATTCATCCAGTATCAGATTCTTAATACTGTTTTGGTTTGGTACAAATAATCTTTTCTGGTAGTATAACATTCCTGTATTGTCCAATTCATATCCTTGCAGATTTTTCTCGTTGGAAGGTTGTTGTAATCGCTGTTTTATTTGCTGATATTCGGCATCTTGTTCCGCAGCTTCCTTTATCATTTCTCCGAAAGGACTTTTCCATTCACTAATGGAAATTTCATACAGATTTTGTACCTTTCGACTTAAGGCATCTGCCACTCGATTCTCCTTTCCCTGTAAATGTTTAATGTCAAAATCAAAACCGCTTAAGAAATATACCCATCTTGCTTGTCTGGCATTCAAAGTGGGCTAAATAAAATAATTTGTTAGACTGTGATGGTCAGTTAGCAATAGAAATTTTCTGCCCATAAGATAATGCCGCCACATTTTCAAGGCATGTATGATGGCAGCCAATTCTAAATCATAAGCAGAGTATTTCTGCTCATGCTCTTTCAACTTTTGAGACTCATATGCAATCACTTTTCCTTCTTGCATTAATACTCCTCCCAAACCTTCTTTGCTTGTGTCCGTGCATACCACATAATCTTTATCGGGATCAGCGATACTCAAAACGGGTGTTGTAGTGAACAGATGTTTCAACTGCTCAAAACTTTTCTGGCAATTTGTGGTCCATTGGAATGCTTTTCCCTTTTTCTGCAATGAGGTGATGGGGAAGGCCACTTTGGAGAAGCCTTCCACGAATCGCCTGTAATATCCGGCTAATCCCATAAAGGACCGAATGTCTGCCACATCTTTGGGTATGGGCCAATCCATTATAGATTTTATTTTCTCTGGGTCCACTGCAATCTCATTCTTTGTAATCACATGACCCAAGTATTCGATTTCTTCCTTGAAGAAATCGCATTTACTAAACTTGGCGTATAACTGATGTTCTCGAAGGGTCTATAGTACCATTCTGAGATGTTCCTAGTGTTCTTCCTTGGTGCGAGAATATATCAGTATATCATCAATAAATATCAGCACGAATCGATCTAGATATTGATGAAATATACTATTCATCAGACACATAAAGGTTGCAGGGGCATTTGTTAACCCAAAAGGTAATACTACAAATTCATAATGTCCATACCTTGTTCTAAAAGCAGTTTTAGCAATGTCCTCTTCCTTAATTCGGATCTGATGGTAGCCTAATCGCTAATCAATCTTAGAAAACATCGTTGCGCCTTTTACTTGATCAAACAGTTCATCGATCTGAGGTAACGGATATTTGTTTTTGATGGTCAGCTTATTCAGCTAGCGATAGTCAATACACATCCGTAAAGTTCCATCTTTCTTCTTAACAAATAATATCGGGGTTCCCCATGGTGATACGCTAGGCCGAATGTAGTTTTTATCCAGTAATTCTTGCAACTGCATTTTCAACTCTGTTAACTCAGGCACACTCATTCTGTAAGGTGCTCGTGATACTGGAGCTATGCCTGGTACCAATTCTATAGTAAAGTCTATATTTCCTTTTGGTGGTAATTCAGGAATTTCTTCTGGAAATACATCTGTAAATTCGCGTATTACAGGGATGTAATTCAATGCTGCTATTTTATCCTTAGCATCAGCATATCCCACCTGAATAGCATAAATCTGGCATCGTTTCCGGATGCGATTTGCTAGTTGGGTTGCAGTTATTGGGCGGATATGCATAGGTCGCTTAATTCCCTGCATTTCCTTCATGTTTCCGTGCTGATCTCTGTAATATATAACCTTGGTTTTACAGTCCACTAAAGACCAGTGTTTTTCCAACCAGTCCATCCCAATTAAAACATTATATGAACCAAGAGGGAGTATATTTAAATCAGCCATTATCGGTTGTTCTGCTATAGTAAAGGAACAATTATCGATTTTTTCCATTACCTGTCTTTTGGCTCCAGTAGCCAATTGTACCAGCCAAGGAATTTTAAATTTAACAGGCTGTAAATTACATCATTCTACTAATTTTGGACTTATATAGCTTAGTGTAGCCCCTGGATCAATTAAAACAGCTATGGTAAAGTCTGAGATTTTACCTTCAAATTCGACCATTGTTGGTTGATATTCTGCTTGTCGATCCTCCAGTGCTGCATTAATTCTGGGCACACTATGTCCAACCTCGCCAACCGTTGAAGCTTCATGAATTTGGGATAGTTGTTTTGTTCCCTTAGTTGTGGGCAGTTTTTGACATAGTGCGGCCCTCCACAGCCCCAGCACTGAACCGGGGGTCTTGTTGTCCATTCGCTGTCCAATCTAGCACGTTGTTCACCACCCCGGGATTCATTTACTATCTTGAGTTTAGATGTAGATTTTGATGGAATTCTACTATTCAGTCCTTTGCCATTCCCCTTGCTTCCGCCACTACAGTTTCCTCTATTGCTTCCAATTGACTTGAAACTCTTTTTCTCATTCCATTTCCTACCAGCAGCTTCCCCTTTTTGCTTACTTTGTTGATAGCAAATTCTGGCTTTACGAATCGCCTTATCCATCGACTTTGGATTGTCGAACTCAATCCTCTCTCGCATATAAGGTGGCAAGCTGCTGACAAATCGTTGTACTTTCGCCTTTTCCTCCCATATATATGGTACGTAGCAGAGTAAGGAGGTAAACCGGGTGATGAATTCATCCATGGTCTGCTGCCCCAACCGTAAATCATGGAATTCCCTTGCCTTTTCATCATAAAAACGTTTGGTTAAATACCTCTCCTTAAAATACGTTTGGAAATTTTCCCAAGTAATAGTCTGCTCAGTCACTCCCTTTACAATTTTGACTTCTTCCCACCATAAGGTAGCCTTTCCCTGCAGCTGGAAAATAGCCAATTGTGCCTTAAGGTTATGGTCGTATTCATACAACTGAAAATACTTATTCATGTTGATCAACCATGCTTTCGCTGCTTCTTCTTGTTCCCCATCAAAGTGTGGTGGTTTTATCTTACGGAATTCCCCGTGCAATTCCACCTTGTACCTCTTTGAGGTTTGTTGTTCATACGCATTATCAGAACGTTCCTCCTGTTCTTCTAATTGCTCTGGGGGCACGTGATGGTTTTGTTCTTTCGATATTCTCTATTGTTCTGTGCTAGGATTATTAGGTGGTTGGTTTTGTCTGTCAGACAAAGTCATTAAAATTCTTTCTTGTTCCATTGTTAATTGTACGTTGTCCTCTCACAACTGAGCCATCTCATTCTTTAGCTCCTGTACTGTTTCCAGAATTGCCTGGTTTATATTTCTGGCTTCTTCTCCCAGCTGTACCCATAACTCAGGGTTACTCTCAGGTCCATGTGCCCCTTGTCCCATTGCATATCTGCGAGATGTACTGTCTGCTCTCCTCATGTTGAAATTCTTTGAATTCCTAAACCTGTACTAGTTCATAAAATTTTAATGACAAAATAAGAGGATGTTAGTATACTAAATAGTATTTGTACAAGTAACATTATTATTATAGATGGCATCTCTATTCTACCCAAAGGCCTCAGTTTTGTAACTGGGCTCTGATACCACATGTCATGAACCCCATTCACTATTTACCATATGATAACCATGTAAAAAAAAAAAATATTATATGCCTAACCATATATGTCATAATGCATCATTTGGTGGTTATATGCATAATATATACGACATATTACAATGTTCGAAGGGTTAATAAATTTCATGTCACCACCTCATAGCTCTTATAAAATTAATGAGGCATCGCCCACCAACCTACCATCTGTGTTGGCATGTGGTCTCACCCACTACACATCTCGATGCTGGTTACTGTATGGATTTCCTGTGTACGCATGGCTGCGTTGGTAGTGCGACAGGGTTTCCATTTCCATTCTCGTTAATGGTTGATTAGCCAGGCGTTAAACAATTTGCTCTCCTCGAGGAATGTTTCCCTTTCCGTTCCGGTTTTTGCATGTCGGGTAGCTGTTGACATTAATATCTGAGATGCAGTACTGATGTCTCGGGATTCCAGACTTAACTAACGGTGATGATCAATCCTTCCTCCATCGAATGGCCAGGAGCGAAGGCGATCATTTGGATCTTTCTAGGGCTTAAGGCTTTCATTTGTGCATGGTTAGTTTTCTGAGAGGGTTTCCTCTGTTCGCAAGTCCGCCATCGCTATTGCTTGAGTTTTATTGTCCTTGTGACTGGAGGTGAGGCCGAACGTCGTCACTGAGAAGGATGCAGTATCCTCCTGCGCGTTCTTTTCCAATAGTTGGAGACCAGGTATGTTATGCGTTCGCGTTATTAGTATTATTCACCTTCAGTTCTTTTTTTTTGAAAGCCGTCCTTACGGGGTTGCATTATTCATAATTTTGCTCTGAATGTATAATACAGGCTTGGTGAATCCATGCCGCGGAGAAAGGATTTACCAGCAGTCTGTCGATATTCAATCCACGTTCCGGGTATGGACCTCATATATATCATTATTAATGATACTCGGTCACGGAACCTCTAACTTCTTTTTGAATTATTGAACAATTTAAGCTATTACTCATGAATTTGTTCTGAATGTGTATGACAGATTTGGCGAGTCCATGCCGCGGAGAAAGGAATTGCCAACAGTTCTGCCGGTGCTCATTACACATTTCGGGTATGGACCTCAATACTCTTGTTTAATGGTATATATCAGAGATTGGTGTCGGCTCCTGTGGTTACGTTCCTTTTTCTTATGCCAGGTCGCTCCTTTGAGCTTTTTGCTGAGGAGTTGGTTCACCGGTCATACTCTTTCGGGAACTTGTCGAATGCCATTTCATGAGGCATCGAATTTCATGACCCTTTTGGTCTTATTTTCATTGTTTTCTTTTTTGAAGAACTCTTTCAGTTCCGGGTGGTTAAATGTATTACTGTACTGTATGGGACGCGAATCCCATTCCATATGAATTTCTTGTTTATCTAGGAGTAGTGATTCGATGATTATATGGTCTCTGTTACTCCGCAAGACATTTTGTTTACAGTATAATTTGAACTTATGTTTTAAGGATGTATCTCATATGCTGAGCACAATACAGTTAATGGGTATTGTGGTTTTCCCTTGTTTTGTTTGGAATCAAGTCAATACTTGTTCTAGGTAATTTCATTTGTTTTCCGCCAACGCTATACTATGCATGCAGACGGGTTGTGTACATATTTGCGCGTATAATAGCTCTATAATGTTCTATTTATAAGCTGATTTATTCTGTATTGAAATGGTTAATGCCCTTGTTCTTTAATACTCTGCTATGCTTGTTCTGAAGGCGTGAACCATACGCCGCGAACATAACTGTAGAGTGACAATTATTACTCTTTTGTGTCCGTTTCTCCTGTGTAACCTAGAGTCTCATGAACGCGAATGTTATAATAAAGTTCTTGTTATTGGACTATTATACTGAGGGTATCTAATATTAGTCTTGTAATCATATGGCCACAACAATTCTCTAACGGTTCTTGTTTGACTTAATGATGATATTAATACTATGCTACAATTTCCCTTTTATTTGTTCGACTTGAAATGCGAAATGATTAACACGGTTGTGAATCATATTCAGTTGATTCTTTCACTGCTGATTCTACGAAAAAGGTTTTACTGTATTTAAGTGCAATTTGGTATCCAATTCTCTATATGATTAAAATGACATCTACCCTTTACCATTTTATTGGTATTTCCTGTGTATTAATTATATAGACCAAGGGTAATTTTGTTTCCTTTTTCTTTACATACAAACCCTCTGACTATAAAAAAGACATCTATTCTTTACCAATTTACTGGTGTTTCCTCTGTATTAATTATACAGACCAAGGGTAATTTCTTTTCCCTATCTTTAAAAGAAAACACAGGCTTACCAGTAAATTGAACCCTCAATTGAGGTACTCTTCACTCTATTTTGTATTTAATAACAGAACATCATACTTACCTGTAATATTATTTGCACAATTTTCCCTTCTGCGGAAAACTAGTTTCAGCTTGTCTTCCTCCCGACCATGAGACCGTCTAAACATCGAGTCTCGCCCCAAGCTTCTTTGCCAGGCTACTACCTTCAACAAATTTTAAAATGCACCTCTGTGCCCATGCTATCTGGTCCTTACCAGACTTAGCATGTTTTCTTTGTTTTGATTCCCTTTCTTTTCTTTCCGTCTGTTCCTCTAACAGCCTGGTCTTTCCTTTTCCTTTCCTTTTTACTAAGGAAGGAAGGAAAGCAATTAGGGTTTTCTTGGCAACCGTTTTCCTTTACATCACCAGCAAAGAAAACAATTCCCCAAAAAATAATTATTAACTTTCATTTTCTAATCCATTTCCAATTATAAATTAACAATATTTATAATGACTTAATTTTGAAAGTAAAAAATAATTATTGTTCTATGTTTTAGCATGCTAGTAACAATAGAAAAATCATTTATAAATTTTCGGGAGTCATTATATATTCTTAGCGCAATGACTACTCCCATTAACGAACCATTATCTTGTGGACTTATACCCGAAGCAATAAATTATTCTCGTACTTCAGGGATTTCGGCAATGGCCACTGCGTTGCAAATTTCCGTGGAGTTTATGTCCGAAGCAATAAACTATTCTAGTATTTTTAGGGATTTTGGCAATGTCCCCTGCATTCCAAATTTCTGGATTGATAAATAAGTTTTTATATTTATTATATGAGATGGTAGTATTAAGTAGCGGAATTCAATAAATTACTGTTACACTTAATGACTATTATCTCGTGGGTTAGGACTTATTCCTGTAGTTTAGAAATTTTGGTAAATATTTAAAAAAAATTGGATTATATATGTATATATTTAAGTCTTTTTTAGTGCGATTTTTAGGTTTTCTCGTGCTGGAATTCGACCTAAAAAATTGAGGTGAAATCTTGATTTATATTATTTAAACTGTTTTTTCAACTGCATATTTGAATTCAGCACCCTAATATTTTGTATTTTGTATAACAAATAAATTGTTTTTATCAAAGTTGTATAATACACTTGTTATAAATAGTATGAGATTAGATTTGTATGAGATAGTGTCAAGATAGTGTTTCTCACCATTTTAGTGTTTCTCAGGATTAATATAAATCCACTTTAACTCTGGATCTACCAAACACCTAGAAGAATCAAATCTCTTTAGATGCAAACATTTTCTCAAATTTCTTTTAAATATCTAATAAATAAAAATTAGTTTTTATATATATAGTTAAAATAAATTAATATTTATTTATATATAATATATATATATATATAAAGTTATTTTTAAAATTTAAATAAAAATTTATTACTAAAATTCAAATTATATATTATTTTATTTATCAAAAATTTAAACCATATTATTTTTTTAAAAGAAGATGGTAATTGAAAATAACTTTCTTTCTCGTGTTTATTTTATGGGTTGTGCATATGAGTTAAAGATATGGCTCTATGGGACTCTACATTATAATAATGGTTTTTTAAGTTAGCTGTAGTTTAAAAATTATGTTTTTTTTCCTTTAGAGTTATGGAAATTCGGGTTATATTTTGAAAAAAATTGGCAGGTCTTTTTGTAAATCCAAGTAAAAGCTGTCAAAATTCATAATTTTAGGCGCTTCAGAGGTTTTTGATGGTGCTGAATCCATTTCCACTTTCAAAAACATGATTCAAACATCGCATTTACAAGATTTTTTGAAATTGTTTAACTCAGATTCCGACCACTTTTAGCCATCCGAAGAATTCCTCCACCTCCATAGATGACTCCTTTCTCCACCTCCATAGATGACTCCTTTAGATTACAGTAATAGTGAATACTATAAGTCTCACCTAATTGCCATTTTATCCGGATAATATATATATTGATCTATTTTTTTATTATTTAAGTTTTAATAAACTAATGATATTATTTAAATTTTGGTTACATAGAGAAACAGCATAAATTTAGAAAGCCTAAATTTATTCCATTAAAAAAATGAATGTACATTAGAAAACAATTTATTTAGTTTAAATAATGATTAAATTTTTTTAAGACCATTGTAATTTAATGATAAATTTTAAATAAAATAATAAAATTATGAAATAAAATAATTTAAATTAATAGAATATTTTTCCTGAATAAAAATGTTGCCAAGATTATCTCATATTATCTCAAAATTAGTTCTAAATTATTATTTTTTAAGAATATTTCGTATTATCTGAACATTATTTCTAAAAATAGCATATGCTTTTGAATAAGTTTGCTTCATTATTTCTTCTGCGAGAAAGCCGGGCAGAGCAGCAATTGTATCGTTATGGTTGAGAGTGACGTCTACTAGCCCAACGGCCACTTCAATTTGCTGACAGAAATGTAATAGTGTGTTGGTTGTTTCTAATTACACAATCACAGTATGCTTTTTTCCTATTTCCAAATCTATCAAACACCGACTTGAATCATTAGGAAACCTAATCATGGTTGAAAATTTTATAGTTTTAGTCAAATTTAACACTAAAGGAAGATCATACTTACAAATTTTAACAAATTTATCATCGAAAAATGTATGCTCTTCCCAACTCCCGACCCCATTTAATAGCTTGGAAAAATAGTGCTTTTTTTTGCTAAAAAAATGATTTACGCCCACCCGATTCCCTTGCCTAATTGAGCATGGCTTAGTTCCCACCTGTTCCCTGATTAATTGTGGCACGTCTCACAGTAGTTGAAATTGAATGGCCCAAGAACATGTAGTGCAGAGTCTTGAAATTGAATGCCCCAAGAACAGCTTTTTCTGTGGCTAGGTGACAGTCAAAAGAAAACATGAAATGTAATAATTTCGTAGAAACCTGACTCATGTTTCCCTTCGTCATGTTTAAAATGGATATCTCACCAAAGCATATTTGAAACTAAGGATCAATACAGAATATTGACCGTACACCATAGCGGATTGGCAAGAGCCAAAGTCAGATAATGTAAAATATTTCTGCAAATTATTTGAAGTGCTTATCTTTCTCCTCACTCAATTTTAGAGATGACAAGCTCCTATGAAAGTGATGGACGACTTTATATTTATTGACATATTTATTGACGCAGGCAGGAGCCTGCAAATACCAGGACCATAAACAACTGTTGCATATCAACCTACATCACAATTTTGTCCCCAAATCAAATCCTCAATACTTAGCTACTCACACGTTGCCATTATCTTGGGGAAACTATTTTCATTTTATGTTGCAACATAAGGACCCAACAATCATTACACAAGAAAACATATCATCATTCAAATCTCGTCAAACATTCAATGCTTCCATAAGCAATCTTAATACTTCTCATTCACATATTGCTTGAATCAAGAATGCGCCCTTACTTTTCCTGTTCGATCAGAATTCAAAATGCCAAATAACACAATACGGTCACTCTTCTTTCAACATATGGCAAATCGATCCACATTCAGTTTTCTCAATAATATATGGTCTTCAGTTCTAAAATCAAATCTTTGACTTGGTAAAAATATACCTGTCCCCTTTAAAACTTTCCATCTTTGATTTATTAAACCCAACACATTTGTGTATTTATTTACAGTTATGGTAAATTACAATATTCAGGTTCTGTTACATATCGAATGTCAACAACAACTGGGCTATACAATTCAGAACGCGCCTCAGATTCCAGATCTCGGCATTCGATTCATTATATTAATTCAAAAGACCATTAGTGGTAATAAACCATACTTGGGCTATGCAGCGTTAAGCTAGTTGCATCAACTATCATATTGACTGTAAGGTTTTTTAGGGTTCCTTTTCCTAACTACGCCTTGGAATGCCCTTACAGTCCAATCATGCCTTAGAATTCCGCCAATTCTTCCATCTCGAATTGTATACCTTATGTCTTTAATAAATCATGACCAAATCTGACTATATCCCGGATTCTACAACCCGATTTAACCATAAGAACATTGTGAGAAACGCATACTTCCGCAATCCAATTCACTCACAGATCGACTGAATATGAATGTATACCTTTAAGTTCTGTTGCATAGTACCTCCTCTATCTCCGCTAAGGACTGCAATTGTTCCATTCTGTAAAACGTTAACACGTTATTAATATCAACAAATACAATAGTTATTTAGATTTTCAAAAATGATTTCACCATTACGGAAAGTGAAATTGCCAAAGCCGTGGATTAATCTCCTCTTAATTGATATCCGAACCCATCCTGTAGCTATAAACTGCAGTTTGAAAACACGCTAAACAAACAGATTGATTTTACTCCCAACAAATCTGCTCATGTTCTCTGTGCAGATTCCAACTTGTGAAGAAAATATTTTAAGTCGTGATAACAATTGTGAAAATGCTTGCTTATTTTAGAGACAACATTTGCTTATCGCTTTAACTTGCTGATCTATCCAGTAATTATGGAATATATGACCTTATCCAACAACTCCTGTGCTGGCTTCTCCTGTATGCTCGTGGGGAGCGTTCTTTACCATGTGAAACAGTGTCTTCCATTTATCTTGTACCAAAAAAACATACAAGCCGGGCCATCATAGCTAGGATGAAGGCATGAAAGATTGATGACAAACTCTTAAGAAAACATCCGCCTTGCTGATATTGGAAACAAGTTACCGCAAAGAGAAGAGTTATGTGTTCAATTTGCTTTGCCAAATACAGTTGAATTCCTACAGAATGTCAACATAACTCTGCGCACATCTATATTCAGTTCCACATATAATACCAATCGATCTCTAACAGAAATCTTTTCTTAGAATGGCGCGTTTGCAAACAGAGATTTTAATACCATTTACCCTTGATTATTTGTGTAACAGTTTTCACATAAATAAATGTGATTTCAAGCCCATCGATCATTAATTTAACAATGTTAGGAACAAATATACAATTTCTCAGTCACCCAATATATATAAACTGAAATAAAACAATGACTTACAACTTTTTACTGGCCAGATGTTTCAATGCCATGGCCCTTTACAATTTCTGAAGGCTTACAGCCTTGCTGCTCAAACCTACTCTCAATCTCTCATGTCTTTTTCTCACAAAACCCCTTCCTACTTATACAATTCTAAAAATCATTTAATTAAATGCTCAATCCCTTAAAATCCTCAACAAACCCCTAAATTTCTCAACACCCCTAAAGGATAGGTTTTTATCTCTAAAATCCTTCAATTTATTAAATTTCCTCATATCCTTTTAAAAAAGATATTTACATAAATCCTCACTTTCTCTTATCTAATTTAAATTAATTAATAAAATATTAAAAATCATCACACCCCATATTTCTAAATTAATATTATCACACCCCATATTTACAAATGAAAAAAAAATCTTGATGCTCCTGTATCATTTATTAATCACGGTGAGTGATCCAACTTTCATGGAAGTTGCACATTTTGACTATGCTCTACCGTCCTCACATCAAATTATTTGTGTAGTGCACATCTATTAGAAAGTGCCTATTCTTTTCTTTAAATTTGTATTCGACTTTGATTCCTTTGGAATTCAATTTTAGAATGCATGGACTAAAAACAATGAACAAATGACGTAGTTATGACGTTTTCTATCGCAAAACTAAATTTAAAGGTGGATAAGATTTGACATTAAACGCTGAAAGCAATAAGAAATAATTTATGACGTTACGGAAATCAAAAGTTCCGTAAGCATTGTCATTTGGAATTTTTTTTTGCAGCTGGGAAGTTTGTTTTTTTTGTATTTTATGTTACATCTTTATTTCTATGGCTTAGAATAAGATAATTTAATTTTAATTTTAGTAAGTTAGAATAGGTTAAGTTAGGTTACGCAAAAGTAAGTTAGGCTAGACTAGGAAAGGATAGAGTAAAATATACTAGAGCAGTGTAAGTTAGAATAGACTAAGTTAAGTTAGACAAAAATAAGCTAGGTTAGACTTGGGTAGAATAAAGTAAAATATATTAGAATAATGTAAGCTAAATTAAACTAGAGTAAGATAGAGGAGGCATAGATTTATTTTTATTTTAAATCTATGAAACATCAAACATCTAAAAATTACTTATTTACTATAATCAAAATATTTTAATTAATAATTCTATTTAATAATTTTATTTGTTTACTTTATTATTCTATAATTATATCAATTTTGTTTTATTGTTTATAATTAACTCAAAATATTCGAATAACATAATTTTACAACATTTCTAAATATTTAACCATTAAACACACCTCTGATACAATTATCACAACTAACTTATAAAACCATATATTTTGATTCAGTTACACCCCACACGAAATTAATTATCACAGCCGGCTCTAAAAGCCATACATTTTGGTTTGGTGGCCCCGCACAAAATCATAATTATCACACCGAATTCTTAAAGCCGTATATATATTTCGTGTGTGGGTGCCACCGACGCCGATAAAGTGAGATTATATTATTTGGCTTCACCTATTGAAACCCTTGCTGGTTGACGGAGGTCATCTAAGTCAATACCTGCCCTTGTCATCTCAAAACCTGCCCTGTAACATGCTGCCCCGACATAAAAATATTGTGTTTATATCAATGTAAGACTCTTGAGGTTGAAAAGATCTTATTAGTCCCTAGAGATTTTATACGCTACTGTGAAAGCTGAAAATAAGTAATTACTTCTCCGTCATTAGATTTTCATTATTATTAATTTAAAACCACCGAAGCAATCAGTTGATTTTTTTTCATCAATTTATATGACTTAATCAAATATTTTCGGTTGTGATTTGATCTTAATATCCATAGATGAAATAAATGTATAAGTTCATACTTAAACATTGTTGGTACTCATAAGACACATAAGTCGAACGCTTACAACTGGATTCATATTTGAGGATATTGATATCAATTCTGCATGATCAATGAAAGCTTTATAGACTAAGTTCTAATGTCTCACACACTATGACAACTCGGTAGACATTAGAACTCTGTATCACATGATAAGCTCTAGACATTACAACTTTGCATCACATCATAAGCGAGGTCACCACTGAAAGGTTTGCCACAAAAACTTTAAAACACGGAGAAAAGACAGCATTAGATGGTCATAATTCTCAAAAAGCCGATAGCAAGGAGAGAAACCAGCATTAAACCAAAGTATGACAATTTTCAACCAAACTTTAAACAAATTTATACAGAGATAAATGCAAAGAATACTAACAATTTCATAAATTCACCTTCCATTATGTCTGTGTTTTATTATTTCTGTGTTTTATTGTTTAAATGAAATAAACACTCAGTCCACTTTGTTAAGAATAGAATTTTCCGGTGATATGTAATTATTATGTTATATATATATAATATATATATACTATATATATATATATATAATTTTGTAAGTTTATTGATTATATTTTTTTATGAAATTATGTTACTTTACTTTTTTAATTTGATTTGGTAATTAATTTAATAGAAGTTTTTTCTCATTCCCCAAATGGGTATACTTGGAGATAAATTTCTAGTTTTAATTTTCTTGACATCTCAAACATATAGTTATATAATTAGCCACTTTCTGGAATTTAACCATTTTCATTGAGTAGATTTCTCCCTATCCTGAGATCCTCTTCCATTAGGTAGTAATACTAATATCATTGTTACTCTTAATAATAATTTTCAAAAAAGGTTGAGTATGATAATATTAATAATAATTAATATTTAATTATAACATTTACAATAACTATTAATATTATCGTCAATTATTATTATAAATGCTATTTTAATTATTAATTAAAATCTATTAACAATTAATATAAGTATTAAATAATGAATATTATTAATAATATTTAGTATTTAGTAAATAAAATTAGTAATGAGTATTTAGTTATAATATTTACAATAATAATTACGATAATAATTATTACCATTATGAGTCATTATTATTCATTATTAATTAATTATCTATTAATTAATTTAACTATTATTAATTGTTAATTAAGATCTACTAATAATTCATCTAAACTAACTATGAATTATATAGATTAAATAATTTAAGAATAATAGAAATCATCTAATCATTGATATTATATCAAACTAATTTATTATAATGATTATACTAATTTATTATAATAATAATTACTATTTAAATTATTAATATGAAGTATTAAGATTATTATTATTAATCATTGTTAAGATTTAGTTATATTAATATTAAGGTTAAGATTAAGGATTAAATATTTATTTAATATTCTATTAATATGTAATTTAATAAAAAAAAATTAAAATACTCTAAAGTTTACTCATTATTTCAAAAAATTACTAAAAATTACTATAAAAAATAGAAAAGATAATAATTAATATTATTAATCAAGCCAACCTTCATCTCATTCTTAATTCAACTTACCTCATAAGTTCCGATGATGGATCCCTGTTAGGATTTGAAATGTTGACAAAAATTGTTTTTACTGTGGGTTCTCCCATAACTAAGTCAAAAAATTAGCCACTTTCCTTTTCATATTACACCAAAAGTATGATTTTCAAAAAGTAATATGTGCACTTGGTATATCAATTCCAGTTTTGTACAATCTGTCATCATTAAACTCATAGTCTTGTACTTAGGTTGAAAATTATTTTGTTGTAAAACCTCTTTAATTTGTACTTATTATTAATATTCCATCTTTAGAATTCTAAATTTAGATCACACTTGTATATATTTGTATCTATTTTTTTAAGGCATGAACTACCTTCTTCTCTATCTTCTTTATGTGTTTGATTTGAAAATCATATTCAACTAGACGTTCCAACACTTGAACTTGGTTGTTCAAATAGATGTCTTAGATCGTTATGTATATTCTAACTTCAAAACTCTTGCCCATGAGGTAGTGTGTTGACATCTTGAAAATATGAGTTACCTCTACTATCCTCAAACCATGAGCATCATAGTTACCTTCGTGATCTTTCAATTTTATAGACTCAAAGCATATTACATGTCCATTTTCCATGAGAACTCTATTAATACTTTCTTTGCATGCATTAATTCACACAAAGGATTTCTTGTTGGGATCAAATACCTATTGAATTGGTGCATTTATCAAAATCAGTTTCAATTGTTATAATTCCCTTTCAAAATATCGAGTCCATTCAAATTTTACACCCTTATTTTGTAAAGAGTTAATTGGGTGTGCTACATTTGAGAATCACTCAATGAACCTTCTATAATAGCTCACAAATTCCATGGAATACTTAACCTTTATCACATTCCTAAGTACTACCCATTTACTCATAAATTTAATCTTCTCGACATCCCCAACTATTCCCTTCTCTAAAATGACCTTACCCAAATTGTAGAACATCCACGAAATTCTGAATTGCTAATATGAGCAATCATAAATAAAATTTCTTCTCACACAAACACGAAATTTCTCTAGTAGAGGCAACAACATAGGGACAATAATAAAATCACAATCACACAACAAAAACACCCTATTTTTCTAGGTAACCTAAATGGGAAAACTCTCTTCTTTTTTGAGAATTTTATTGATAGAGAACCTCAGCAATTGGTCTCTTACAAAAATATAATTGTTTCAATCTGAAAGACACACTTGTCTTTCATATTTGTTATAAGAATGAAACGCTTGCAAGACCGCTGATATTTGCTTCCCTCTACCAACTTGTGCGCAAGATTCCTTTAGCACACCTTTTTCTCACAAGCTTCATGCAAAAAATCATGCTTCCTATTGCTTGCTTTCACCAACTTATTCTCACCAAGAAAATGATTAAAATTGTGCCTTTGTTCCTCCTTTTAAAGGCAATTCAAATGGTTAAAATTAGTGAGTTTTCTAATTAAGGAATGGTTTTGTGATTAATTGAGTTAGCATGAGTTACTTTCTCAGACAACTCATCCTATTTCAAGTCAACCACTTGAAACTAAACCATTTATGTTTTTCCTCGATCAACTCACACTAGAAAATCAAGAGCTCGAATTTCAATTTTAGCACATTACTTAACTACAACCTAACTCATCATAATTTTTAGGGATTGATTCCTATATTATAGGAATATGTCCTAATTTATAGGGAATCTCCTAATTTTTAGGAACTTGAGTCATGCACAAGAAAGAACTCGTTTTGGCTCAGATGTTTAAGATACATATAAAAGAAATATTCCCTTTGAAGTAGAAGGCTTCCCTGCTTTCTTTTGTGAAAACTTATTTGAACATATATTTTTCCCAACATGATCTGTGAGTCCATAATATGCCAGTATCAATGATCACGACTCCTTTCGTGTCACTGAACTTTGGCACAAATAGTCTACCCTCTAGCTTCTCCTTTGTGCACCACCGACGCTAAATCATTAGGTAATCAACCTCCCCACTACTTGTCGCGTTGCTTCTCCACAAAAGAAAAAATTTGTGGCAACGAAGTTTGTTAATTCTCACTGTAGAAGTCCATATCTACATAGTGAACTAGGGCTAAATACTGAGCCATATTGGTTGCTTCCTTTGACCCTTCAAGGATCAACCATAAGCTTCAAAAATTATGTTCTCCATCTAGATTTCATTTCCTCCAAAAATGTTGGACTTAAGGTACCAAAGACACCTTCTAAGTGCCCTCAAAATAGTACATAATATGTCCACCAAAACTATCCTAAATCTAGACCCAAAAACTTATAAAAAACATTAACCTTGGAAGAATATAAACATACCTTTGTTTCAAATGATTACTTTTATCCCCAAATGAACTTTTCCTATACATTTAAGTTTGAAGCTTTAACTCTATGGTTAGGGCTAGTGACTTTCCACATCATCTCCCCTAAACCTGGTCTAAAAATCCATCGAGAACCTTTGGTTATTGTCCTCCTACAACCCTTTTATGTGGGATGGACTATAGGACAATTCTATCACTTGTTCAGGCTTAGCAACCCCTCCAAATCAGAATTTATAAGGCTCGATCCTCCTTCTAGAACACACAAAAAAAACTCAACCTTTGTAATCGAGAAATCCTCCACAAAACAATACAAAGATTTTCCCTATACACTTCTTGCAATATTCCCTTAACTTGGCCCTGTTCAAACTTCAAAAGAGACACTTTTTGCTCCTCCCCTCCACCTAGACTAGCTACAAAGTTCTTGTGCCTACGTAAGACCAAATGCCTCTTCACTATGATGAATTTTTCCTTTTATGTCTTATCTTCATTCTCATATATACTTTGACACCATGTAGAAAATCCACAAAATTATGATCCACTAATATGAACAATCTGTAATGAAATTTCTTCCCACACAAAAACAAAATTTCTCTACTAGATGTAGTAGAATAATAACAATAATTAAAGAATAATTACATAATAAAAACATCTTGTTTTTAATAGGAACCTAACTAGGAAATCCCTCTACTTGTTTGAGAATTTTATTGATAGAGAAACTCAACAATTGATCTCTTACAAAAATACAACTATTTCAATATGAAAGATGCACTTGTCTTTCCTTCTTATTCTAAGATTGAAAACCCTTGCAAGATTGTTGATATTTTCTACCCTCTACCAACCTGTGTGCAAGCTTCTCTTGGAACACCTTTCTCTTACAAGATCCACACAAAAACTCATTCTTCCTATTTCTTGGTCTCACCAACACATGCTCACCAAAACAATGATTAAACTTGTGCCCTCCTTCCTCCTTTTGAAGGCAATTTGAATGGTTAAAATTAGTGATTTTACTAATTAAGGAATGGTTTTGTGATTAATTGAGTTAGCATTAGTTAGTTTCTCATGATACTGGTCCTATTTGAAGTCAACTACTTGAAACTCAATCACTTTGTCTTTTCCTGAAGCAACTCACACTAGAAAATCAAGAGCTAGACTTTCAAATTCAACATATTAGTTAACTGCAACCTAACCTGTCCTAATTTTTAGGGACTGGTTCCTATATTATAGGAACTTTTCCTAATTTATATGTAATCTCCCAATTTTTAGGAACTCAAGTCATGCACAAGAAGGAACTCATTCTTTTTCCTATGATTGAGGCACATATCAGGGAACCCATTTCTTGCTAATATTCTCAACACAAATAATGAATCTATTTTTGGTAGAAGGAATACTTACACATTTTGGCCTGGATTTTATGCTCACTAAGTTTTATACCATGCTCAAATTTTTCTAGTGTTCCTCGTTTTACTTTTAATGTAAAGAGATGTCACCTAAAAATATTATGACCAACTTGTCAAAAAATTCTATGAAAACTTCATTTATCAAGCACTTGAAGATAGTTGACACATTGGATAAACCAAATGGAACCACAAAAAAATGCAATGACCATATCTGGTTCTAATGGTTGTCTTGATAATATGAAAAGTAGTTTTAATTGTTGGTGCACTGATCAAAAGTGCTTTCAATTGCTGGAATGTCCTTTCAAAATCCCAATTCCATTGAAATTTTATACACTTAGTTTGCAAAGAGGTAATTCGGTGTGCTACTTTTGAGAATCACTCAATGAAAATTCTAGAGTATCATGCAAATTCTATTGAATGACAAATCTCTATCACATTTATTGGTAATACCCACTAACTCATAGAGTTAATCTTCTCTCGATCCACAACTATTCCCTTCGTTGAAATCACATGACCCAAATAATGAACCTACTTTTGGTATAAGGAACACTTACTCATTTTATCATAGAGTTGATGCTCTCTATGTTTAATACCATCCTCTGATGTTACTAATGTTTCTCCTTTGATTTTCAATGTAAAAATGTGTCATCTAAAAATACTATGACCAACTTGTCCAAGAATTTTTTGAAAGCTCCATTTACGAAGCACTTGAAGATGGTTATCACATTGGATAAAACAAAGGGAACCGCACAAAATTAACAAATCACCATATTTGTTTCTAATGATTCTAATCCTAATATCCTCCTCTTGTATTCACACTTGATGGTATCTAGACTTATGTGAAACCCTTAATATGATTCCCCCCCCCCTTTTTTTTAATGTAATGATACTTGATATAATAAAGAATGTACATTTGTATATTCGCCTAAAGTGTGCGACCACATATCCATGATATAGGAAGGGAATTGGAAGCATAAACCTAGGTTGTGTTAGTTGAAACCATTAATTTATTTTATGGTGCAAATAACAATAAAAATAAGAGGAAGAGTACAAGAGGAACATAAAGAGACATCGTGAGGTAATAATAAAAAGGAAAATCACAATAACGTGGGGGTTGGACATCCTCTTGGTGAAGCTCATCAGGAAAGATGAAAAGAGATATGAGGTGAAGGAATGCGATTTCCTGAAGGAGGAAATTGTTGTCAAGAGTGCAAGAGGATTAAAAGGAAATGGGAATGAGTGATTTCCAAGGATTGACTAAGAAACCACTCATGGTCCTGGCTAGAGCTAATAAACCATATGCAGATGCGTGTTTGCTGAGAGAGACATGATAAACCACCTAGGGTGACTTTCGTGGGTTGATATACCACTCTTAGAATGCTTGACACAACTAGTAAACCTCATATTATTGTGAGTTTTGTTGTGCTTGACTAGATGCATATGTATTTCTTATCCTTTGTGTAGTGAATATGGCTTCCTACTAAACCTGCTTAAATGAAATTCCCCTTAGATCATGGATTTAGCTCTGGAGTGATTTTTGTAAGTGATTTTGGCTAAAATAGGTCTATGGTTGGGTGGAAAATTGAAGTCCAAACTTCAGTTTTTCCTTTGGCTTTATTGTAATGGCGTGTATTTAGTAGAGAACCATCAAGTCAAATATTTCATTGTGGAATTTAATGAATGGCACTAAAAAATGTGGCATTGTTTTATGAAGTTGACACATGAACTTATTGAATGAAATTATTGAGTTCTTATGATTCTTTTCATGAACTTCTATCATGCATTTGTAGTTAAAATCTTGAACTTTTTCATGGTATTACATGTGGATATCTTATTTATGTTTATAGTGTTATTAATATGCTTCAATTAATAGCAAGGGATTCCCTCTTTCCTGTGCAGAAATAAGAGGTGAATTCCTTAATTATTTTCCTAAAGAATTGGTTTATTCCTATGATTATTTTCAGCTAGTAGATTAATCAAAATCTTTGTGTATAGAAAGAAAGAAAATCTATGATAGAAAAAAACTAAAATACTATATTAAAACAATTTGGCCATCACACATTATTTTATAAAATTACAAGCCTGGGAAGGACATATTTGTCCTTTTTAATTGATGTATACTTGTAAATATATTTTTTTGTGAAATGTTGACCAAGATGGGCCGAGACCATGTAAAATCTTAGGAGGGATAGAACAGTGCATATATATATATATATATATATATATATATATATATATATATGCCCAATAGGGCCAGAGGACCCAAGACAAGAACATTATACACATTGAAGAAACTGATAGGAAAGTCAGATTTGGCTGCTGTCACAAAAGAAGGAAATTCAGCATATCTATGGGATAAGCATCTAGCTCACATGAGCGAGAAGGGCTTAAAAATCCTTATTGGTAAAAATTTATTGCCAGGTTTGAAATCATACAATCTTGATATTTTTGAGCATTGTATATATGGTAGACAAAGAAGGGTTTCATTCCTTAGAGGTGGCCATGACAGAAAGAAAAATGTGTTAGAATTAGTACACTCAGATGTGTTTGGGCTTGTTAACATCAAATCATTAGGAGGAGAATTATATTTTTTAACATTTATAGATGATGCATCCAGGAAGGTTTGGGCATATCCTATGAAAAATAAAAGTGAAGTGTTTGGAATATTTCAAAATTTTCATGTTGTTGTTGAAAGAGAGACTAACAAATTGTTGAAGTGTTTAAGAATAGATAATGGTGGAAATATTGCTCAAATGCATTTAAGGAATATTGTAACAGGTTTGGCATAAAGCATGAGAAGACTGTGCCTAGTACTCCTCAACATAATGGTGTCACAGAAAGGATGAATCGCACCATTATGGAAAAGTTTGGACTGGTAAGAATTTGAATTATTCTCACTAGAAAATCTTTGGATGTGAAGCATTCGTACATATTCCCAAAGAAAATAGAACTAAGCTAGATGATAAATATATGAAATGCATATTTTTGGTATATGCGGATGAAGATTTTGGTTAGCGTCTATGGGATCCAGTCAAACATAAAATTAGTAAAAGTGGGGATGCTATATTTAATGAGTCAGAAATGTTCAAGAGGATTGTAGGTGAGTTGGAGGTCAAGAAGGTTATTGACAGGTTTAAAGAGCAACAGGAAAACATACCACCAATACAAGAAAATGAACAAAAAATTTAGGAGCATGAAGAAGAACAAGTGGAAAATGATGAAGAACAAGAAGAAGAAATCTTGCAGGAACCTTTACAAGAGATTCAACCTAATAATGCACCACCATAGTTGGTTTGTAGATCTTCTAGGCTTCATAAGCCTTCACAAGTATCCTCCTTCAAACTATATTTTTTTGACTGATGAAGGTGAACCTAATTGTTTTCAAGAAGCTTGTAAAGTCGAGCATAGTAAAGAATGGAAGAAAGCAATGGAAGAAGAAATGAACTCTTTGCAGGAAAATAAAACTTGGGAGTTGGTAACCCTCCCAAAAGGTAGAAAGGCTTTACAAAACAAATGGGTTTACAGGATTAAGCATGAAGGTGACGAAAAGAAGGAGAGGTATAAAGCAACACTGGTGGTGAAAGGTTTTGCCCAAAAATAAGGTATTGACTTCACTGAAATTTTCTCACTTGTTGTTAAAATGTCATCCATTAGAGTCATTCTTGGTCTAGTTGCTGCTTTAGACCTAGAATGTGAATAGTTAGACGTAAAAATTGCCTTCCTTCATGGTGAATTGGAGGAAGAAATTTATATGGAGCAGCCAAAAGGCTTCATAGAAAAAGGCAAAGAAGGCCTTGTTTATAGGTTGAAGAAGAGTCTCTATGGATTGAAACAGGCACCTCGACAATGGTACAAGAAATTTGATTCATTCATGTTGGAACATGGTTTTCAGAGGTTGGAAGCTGACCATTGTGTCTATATCAAGAGGAATGATCAAGGAAAGTATATCATATTATTGTTATATGTGGATGACATGTTTATTGTTGGGCATGATAAGAATAAGATCAATAGGTTGAAGAAAGATTTGGGTAGCAAATTTGCAATGAAGGATTTGGGACTAGCACAACAGATATTGGGCATGCGGATTATGCGTGATAGGAAAAACAAAAGGTTGTGGCTGTCACAACAAAAATATATCAAGAAGGTGCTTTACAAGTTTAATATGAAGGATGCCAAGCTAGTTGGTACACCCCTTGCAGCCCACTTCAAGTTGAGTACTGAATTATGTCCTAGTGATCACAAGGATAAAAAAGAGATGAGAAAGATTCCTTATGCTTCAGCAATTGGCAGTTTGATGTATGTCATGGTATGCACATGACCGGACATTGCATATTCAGTGCGATTAGTGTGTAGGTTCCTTGCCAATCCAGGCAAACAACATTGGCAAGCAGTAAAATGGATTTTGAGGTATCTCAAGGGTACTAGTCGTTATTGTTTATGTTATGGTCATGATAACACTATGCCTGAAGGATTTGCAGATGCAGATATGGTTGGAGATATGGATACCAGAAAGTCCACTATAGGTTATTTGTATACATTTGCAGGTGCAGCAGTATCTTGGGTGTCAAGGCTACAAAGAATAGTATCCCTCTCTATAACAGAAGCAGAGTACATAGCTGCAACAGAGCCTTGTAAAGAGATTTTGTGGATGTAGCGATTCCTATGAGAGATAGGAGTAAAGTAGGACAAGTATGTGTTATATTGTGATAGTTAGAGTGCCATTCACTTGGCGAAAACCTAGCATTTCATTCAAAAACTAAGCACATTGACTTAAGGTACCATTGGATCCGGCATGTGTTGGAGGAAGAACAGTTATCCTTGAGAAAGATCCATACAGATAGAAACCTTGCTGATATGCTCACTAGGATTCTACCACGAAATAAACATGAGTTATGTAGAGGCATGGTAGGACTCGGTGTGACTTGATGACTCTTATTTGGCTTCAACTGGGAGAATGCGAAGTGTGAAGCCAAATTCATGCAAGATTCTAGATCTTTCTACACTGCCAATAGTTTCTAGAATCACATGCAGGATTCTGGATTCTTCTACACCACCAATACATTCTAAATCTTTCCACACTGCCACTAGTTTCTAGATCATTCCATATCTCCATCTGAATCACATACAAGAATCTAGATCCATCTTCTACCTCTATAAATTTGTAATTTCTCTAGCTAAGGAAAGCAAGCCAAGGCCCAAGCCTGTTATGTAATGCAAAGTGATTTTTTTTCTCCACCGATTGTTTTATCTATTCTGTTGTTTCTGACTGAGTAATCTTGTTGTTTCTCCATTTGACTGTCTCTGAAATTATTCTTTGTTGTTGTCGTCTAAGTCTCTAAGTATGAATCCGCTGTGAGCTATGTATGCTCTAGTCTAACAATTCTCGTCGAGGCGTTTTGAACCAGCCAGTGTGGTGAAGATCCTCATCTTATCTAGAACCACATTGGCTGGTTCGAAAAGTGTCGACAAAAATCTCTCTTATGTGATTTCTTCCAAAAGATGTTATGATAAATTTTTGAATTGATAAATAAGTTCTTATATTTATTACAAAGAGGGTAGGTATTAAGTAGCAGACCTCAATAAATTACTGTTGCACTTAATGACCATTGTTGCTTGGACTAGGACTTACTCATGTAGTTTAGAGATAAAAAGTAAATTGTTTTTATCAAAGTTGTATATTACACTTGTTATAAATAGTATCAGATTAGGTTCACATGAGATAGTGTCAAGAAAAATTTGTATGTATTAAAATTTCATTTATTTTAGTGTGTTTTTCACCATTTCAATGTTTCTAAAAAATAATATAGATCCACTTTAACTTTGGATCTACCAAACACCTAGAGGAATCAAATCTCTCTAGATGCAAACATTTTCTCATATTTCCTTTAAATATCTAATAAATAAAAAATTAGTTATATATAATATAGTTAAATAAATTTAATATATAATTCAATATATATAAATAAATAAATACATCTAATCTCTTTTTTTAAATTTAATCAAGGAAATTATTACTAAAATTTAAATTATATTTATTTAATTTATCAAAAATTTAAACAACTATTATTTTTTAAAAGAGGATAGCTTAATTGAAAATACCTTTCTTACTAGTTATTTTTATTGGTTGTGCATATGAGTTAAAGATATGACTCTATAGGCTCTAAGCTATAATGGTGGGTTTTTAAGTTAATGGTAGTCTAAAAATTACATTTTTTTGCCCTTAAATTTATGGAAATTTTGGCTATATTTTGAAAAAAATTGGCAGGGAATTTTGTAAATCCAAATAAAAGTTGTCAAAATTCATAATTTTAGATGTCTTAGAAATTTTTGATGGTGTTGAATCCATCTTCACCTTCAAAAACATGATTCAAACATTGCATCTACAAAAGAAATTTGAAATTATTTTGCAAAGAGATTCTAACGACTTTTAGCCATCCGACCTCGGTAAATGACTCCTTAATGACTCCTTAAGTTATCGTAACAGTTAATACTATAAGTCTCACCTAATTGCAATTTTCTAAACCGCATAAATTTGAAAAGCCTAAATTTATTCCATTAAAAAAAATGAATGTGCAGTAGAAAACAATTTATTTAGTTTAAATAATGATGGAAATTTTTTTAGGACAATTGTAATTTAATAATAAATTTTTAAATAAAATAATAAACTATGAAATAAATAATTTAAATTTTCCTGAATAAAAATGTTGCTAAGATTATCTCATATTATCTCAAAATTAGTTCTAAACTATTTTTTTAAGAATATTTAGTATTATGTCGACATTATTTCTAAAAATAGTATATGCTTTTGAATCACTCAGTAGTTTGCTTCATTATTTCTTCTGCGAGAAAGCCAGGCAGAGCAGCAATTGTATCGTTATGATTGAGGGTGACATCTACTAGCCCAACGGCCACTTCAATTTGCTGACAGAAATGTAATAGTTTTTTGGTTGTTTCTAATCACACAATCACAGTATGCTTTTTTTCCTATTTCCAAATCTATCAAACACCGACTTGAATAATTAGGAAACCTAATCATTGTTGAAAATTTTATAGTTTTAATCAAATTTAACACTAAAGGAAGATCATACTTACAAATTTTACAATTTTTAACAAATTTATCACCGAACAATGTCTGTTCTTCCCAACTCCCGACCCCGTTTAATAGCTTGGAAAAATAGTTCTTTTTTTTTTTTTCGCTAAAAAAATGGTTTACGCCCACCCGATTCCCTTGCCTAATTGAGCATGGCTTAGTTCCCACCTGTTCCCTGCTTAATTGTGGCACGTCTCACGGTAGTTGAAATTGAATGGGGCAAGAACATGTAGTGCATAATCTTGAAATTGAATGCCCCAAGAACATGTAATGTAATAATTTCATGGAAACCTGACTCATGTTTCCCTTCATCATGTTTAAAACGGATATCTCACCAAAGCATATTTGAAACTAAGGATCAATACAGAATATTGACCGTATACCATAGCGGATTGGGAAGAGCCAAAGTCAGATAATGTAAAATATTTCTGCAAATTATTTGAAGTGCTTATCTTTCTCCTCACTCAATTTTAGAGATGACAAGCTCCTATGAAAGTGATGGACGACTTTACATTGATTGATCACCGTGTGCGATCCAACTTTCATGGAAGTTGCACATTTTGACTATGCACTACCGTCCTCACATCAAATTATTCGTATAGTGCACATCTAAGAGAAAATGCCTTTTCTTTTCTTTAAATTTGTATTCGACTTTGATTCCTTTGAAATTCAATTTTAGAATGCATAGACTAAAAACAATGAACAAATGACGTAGTTATGACGTTTTCTATCGCAAAACTAAATTTAAAGGTGGATAAGATTTGACATTAAACGCTGAAAGCAATAAGAAATAATTTATGACGTTACGGAAATCGAAAGTTCCGTAAGCATTGTAATTGGAATTTTTTTTTGTAGCTGGGAAGTTTGTTTTTTTATTTTATGTTATATCTTTATTTCTAACTGGAGTAGGTTAGAATAGGATAACATAGTTTTAATTTTAGTACGTTAGAATAGGCTCAGTTAAGTTAGGTAAAAGTAAGCTAGGCTAGATTAGAAAAGGATAGAGTAAAATATACTAGAGCAGTGTAAGTTAGAATAGGCTAAATTAGGTTAGGCAAAAATAAGCTAGGTTAGACTTAGGTAGAATAAAATAAAATATATTAGAATAATGTAAATTAATTAGGCTAGAGTAATATAAAGGAGGCTTAGATTTATTTAGGCTTAGATTTATTTTTATTTTAAATCTATTCTAAATCTATGGAACATCAAACATCTAGAAGATCAAATCTCTTACTTATCTACTGTAATCAAAATATTTTAATTAGTAATTATAATTAATAATTGTATTGTTTACTTTATTTATTCTATTAATTATATTAAATTTTATTTTTATTGTTTTATAATTAACTCAAAATATTCGAATAACATAATTTTACAACATTTCTAAATATTTAACTATTAAACACACATCTGATACAATTATCACAACTAACTTAAAAAACCATATATTTTGATTCAGTTACACCCCAC
The DNA here is from genome assembly GCA_000404065.3 of Pinus taeda. NCBI lineage: Eukaryota > Viridiplantae > Streptophyta > Pinopsida > Pinales > Pinaceae > Pinus > Pinus taeda. Next base: position 123,450 of record APFE031082291.1, on the reverse strand, counting down.
ACGAAATTAATTATCACAGCCGGCTCTAAAAAGCCATACATTTTGGTTTGGTGGCCCCACACAAAATCATAATTATCACACCGAACTCTTAAAGCCATATATATATTTCGTGTGTGGGTGCCACCGACGCCGATAAAGTGAGATTATATTATTTGGCTTCACCTATTGAAACCCTTGCTGGTTGACGGAGGTCATCTAAGTCAATACCTGCCCTTGTCATCTCAAAACCTGCCCTGTAACATGCTGCCCCGACATAAAAATATTGTGTTTATATCAATGTAAGACTCTTGAGGTTGAAAAGATCTTATTAGTACCTAGAGATTTTATATCCTAGTGTAAAAGCTGGAAATAACTAATTACTTCTCCGTGATTAGATTTTCATTATTATTAATATAAAACCACCGAAGCAATCAGTTGATTTTTTTTTCATCAATTTATATGATTTAATGAAATATTTTCGGTTGTGATTTGATCTTAATATCCATAGATGAAATAAATGTATTAGTTCATACTTAAACATTGTTGGTACTGATAAGACACATAAGTCCAACGCTTACAACTGGATAAATATCAGAGGATATTGATATCAATTCTGCATTCTTTATGATGGTTTTACAACTGGATTAATATGAGGGGATAATGATATCAATTCTGCATTTTTTTCTAAAGGTTTTAGAACTGGGAATAATATTAGAAGATATTGATAGCAATTCTACATTATCAATGAAAGCTTTATAGACTAAGTTCTAACGTCTCACACACTATGACAACTCGTTAGACATTACACCTCTGTATCACATGATAAGCTTTAGACATTACAACTTTGCATCACATGATAAGCGAGGTCGTCACTGAAAAGTTTTTCCACAAAAACTTTAAAACAAGGAGAAAAGAGAGCATTAGATGATCATAATTCTCAAAAAGCCGATAGCAAGGAGGGAAACCAGCATTAAACCAAAGTATGACAATTTTCAACCAAACTGTAAACAAATTTATATAGAGATAAATGCAAAGAATACTAGCAATTTCATAAATTCACCTTCCATTATGTCTGTGTTTTATTGTTTAAATGAAATAAACACTCAGTCGACTTTGTTAAGAATAGAATTGTCCAGTGATACGTAACTATTATGTTATTAAGTTTAATATATTTTATCTATATATATATAATTTTAGTAAGTTTATTGAGTATATTTTTTAATGAAATTATGTTACCTTATTTTTTTTAATTATTTTGGTAATTAATTTATTAGAAATTTCTTCACATTCCCCAAATGGATATGCTTGGAAATAAATGTCTAGTTTTAATTTTCTTGACATCTGAAGCATATAATTATATAATTAGCCCATTTTTGGATTTTAGCCATTTTCATTAGGCAGATTTCTCCCTCCCCTCTTCCATTGAGTAATAATACTAATATCATTGTTGCTCTTAATAATAATTTTCAAAAACTGTTGAGTATG
>APFE031082291.1:110435-120982 GCA_000404065.3 Pinus taeda | reverse complement strand
GATTAAGGATTAAGTATTTATTTAATATTCCATTAATAATTGGATTTAATAATAATTTTTAATACTTTAAAATTAATAAATTAACTCATTATTCAAAAATTACTAAAAATTACAATAAAAAAACTTAGAAAATATAATAATTAATATTATTAATCAAGCCGATCTTCATGTCATCCTTAATTCAACTTACCTCATAACTATTTAAATATCACAATTCTACTATCAACATTAACTCTTGATGATGGATCCCTGTTGGGATTTGAAATGTTGACAAAAATGGTTTTTACTGTGGGTTCTTCAGTAACTAAGTCAAAAAATTAGCCACTTTCCTTTTCATATGGCGCCAAAAGTATGATTTTCAATAAGTAATATGTGCACTTGGTATATCAATTCTACTTTTGTACAATCTGTCATCATTAAACTCATAGTCTTTGTACTTAGGTTGAAAATTATTTTGTTGTAAAACCTCTTTAATTTGTACTTACTATTAATATTCCATTCTTTAGAATTCTAAATTTAGATCACACTTGTATATATTTGTATCTTTTTGTTGAATGCATGAACTACCCAGTTCTCTATTTTTTTATGTGTTTGATTTGAAAATCATATTCAACCAGACATTCCAACCACTTGAACTTGGTTGTTCAAATAAGTGTCTTAGATCATTATGTATATTCTACAAACTCTTACCCATGAGGTAGTGTCTTGACATCTTGAAAATATGAGTTACCTCTACTATCTCCAAACCATGAACATCATAGTTACCTTCGTGATTTTTCAATTTATAGACTGAAAGTATATTAGATGTCCATTTTGCATGAGAACTCTATTAAGACTTTCTTTCCATGCATTAATGCAAACAATGGATTTCTCAATTTATAGACTAAAAGTATATTACATGTCCATTTTGCATGAGAACTCTATTAAGACTTTCTTTCCATGCATTAATCCACACAATGGATTTCTCATTCGGATCAAATAGCTATTTAATTGGTGCATTTATCAAAATGAGTTTCAATTGTTAGAATTCTCTTTCAAAATCTTGAGTCCATTCAAATTTTACACCCTTATTTTGCAAAGAGCTAATTGGGTGTGCTACATTTGAGAATCACTCAATGAACCTTCTATAGTAGCCCACAAATTCCATGGAATACTTAACCTTTATCACATTCCTAGGTACTACCCATTTACTCATAGATTTAATCTTCTCGACATCCCCAACTATTCCCTTCCCTAAAATGACCTTACCCAAATTGTAGAAAATCCACGAAATTCTGATTTGCTAATATGAGCAGTCATAAATAAAATTTCTTCTCACACAAACACGAAATTTCTCTAGTAGAGGTAACAACATAGGAACAATAATAAAACCACAATCGCACAACATAAACACCCTACTTTTCTAGGGCACCTCACTGGGAAAACTCTTTTCTTGTTTGAGAATTTTATTGATAGAGAACCTGACCAATTGATCTCTTACAAAAATATAATTGTTTCAATTTGAAAGACACACCTGTCTTTCATATTTGTTCTAAGAATGAAACTCTTGCAAGACTGCCGATATTTGCTTCCCTCTACCAACTTGTGCACGAGATTCCTTTAGCACACCTTTCTCTCACAAGATCCACGCACAAAATCATGCTTCCTGTTGCTTAATCTCACCAACTTGTTCTCACCAAAAAAATGATTAAAATTGTGCCTTTATTCCTCCTTTTAAAGGCAAATCAGCTAGTTAAAATTAGTGAGTTTTCTAATTAAGGAATGGTTTTGTGATTAATTGAGTTAGCATGAGTTAATTTCTCAGACAACTCATCATATTTCAAGTCAACTACTTGAAACTCAATCATTTGTGTTTTCCCTCAATGAACTCACACTAGAAAATCAAGAGCCCGAATTTCAATTTTAACACATCAGTTAACTACAACCTAAATCATCCTAATTTTTAGGGATTGATTCGTATATTATAGGAAGTTGTCCTAATTTATAGGGAATCTCCTAATTTTTAGGAACTTGAGTCATGCACAAGAAAGAATTCGTTTTGGATCAGATGATTAAGACACATATAAAGGAACCCATTTCTCGCTAATATTTTCAACACTCCCTCTTCGTGAGGAAGGTGTTCTTGGAAGAACCTAATCCACCTAGATTTGTCTTCAACTCTCTGAAGTTATCTGATGCTATAAATACTCCCTTTGAACTAGAAGGCTTCCCTGCTTTCTTTCGTGAAACCTTATTTGAACATATATTTTTCCCAACATGATCTGTGAGTCCATAATATGCAAGTATCAATGATCACAACTCCTTTTGTGTCATTAAAGTTTGGCACAAATAGTCTACCCTCTAGTTTCTCCTTTGTGCACCAAGGATGCTAAGTCATAAGGTATTCAACCTCCCCAATTCTTGCCTCATTGCTTCTCCACAAAAGAAAAGTTTTGTGGCAATGGAAGTTGTTAATTCTCACTGTAGAAGTCCATATCTACATAATGAACTAGGGCTAAATACTAAGCCCTCTTTGTTGCTTCCCTTGACCCTTCAAGGATCAACCATGAGCTTCAGAAATTATGTTCCTCCATCTAGATTTTATTTCCTCCTAAAATGTTGGACTTAGGGCACCAATGACACCTTCTAAGTGCCCTCAAAATAGTACATAATATGTCCATCAAAACTATCCTAAATCTAGACCCAAACACTTATAAAAAACATTAACCTTGGAAGAATATAAACATACCTTTGTTTCAGATGATTACTTTTATCCCCAAATGAAATTTTCCTATGCATTTAAGTTTGAAGCTTTAACTCTGTGGTTAGGGCTAGTGACTTTCCACATCATCTCCCATAAACCTAGTCTAAAAATCCATCGAGAACCTTTGGTTATCCTCCTTCTACAACCCTGTTATATGGGATGGACTATAGGAGAATTATATCACTTGTTCAAGCTTAGCGACCCCTCCAAATCATAATTTATAAGGCTTGATCCTCCTTCTAGAACACACAAAAAAAACACAACCTTTGTAATTGAGAAATCCTCTACAAAACAATACAAAGATTTTCCCTCTACACTTCTTGTAATCTGCCCTTAACATGGCCCTATTCAGACTTCAAAAGAGACATTTTTGCTCCTTCCCTCCACCTGAACTAGCTACCGAAGTTATTGTGGCTACCTAAGACCAAATGCCTCTTCACTATGACAATTTTTTCCTTTGATGTGTTATCTTTATTCTAATACACACTTTGACACCATGTAGAAAATCCACAAAATTATGATCCGCTAATATGAGCAATCTGTAATGAAATTTCTTCTCACACAAAAACAAAATTTCTCTACTAGATGCAGTAGAGTAAGAACAATAATTAAAGAATAATTACATAATAAAAACATCTTGTTTTTAATGGGAACCTAACTAGGAAATCCCTCTACTTGTTTGATAATTTTATTGATAGAGAAACTCAATAATTGAACTCTTACAAAAATACAATTGTTTCAATATGAAAGATGCACTTGTCTTTCCTTCTTGTTCTAAGATTGAAAACCCTTGCAAGATTGTTGATATTTTCTACCCTCTACCAACCTGTGTGCAAGCTTCTCTTGGAACACCTTTCTCTCACAAGCTCCACACAAAAACTCATTCTTCCTATTTCTTAGTCTCATCAACACATGCTCGCCAAAACAATGATTAAACTTGTGCCTTCCTTCCTCCTTTTAAAGGCAATTTGAATGGATAAAATTAGTGATTTTACAAATTAAGGAATGATTTTGTGATTAATTGAGTTAGCATGAGTTAGTTTCTCATGATACTCATCCTATTTGAAGTCAACTACTTGAAACTCAATCACTTTTTTTTCCTCAATCAACTCACACTAGAAAATCAAGAGCTCAACTTTCAATTTCAATATATTAGTTAACTGCAACCTAACCTGTCCTAATTTTTAGGGATTGGTTCCTATATTATAGGAAATTTTCATTATTTATATGGAATCTCCTAATTTTTAGGAACTCAAGTCATGTACAAGAAGGAACTCATTATGTTTCCTATGACTGGGGCACATATCAGGGAACCCATTTCTTGCTAATATTTTCAACACAAATAATGAATCTATTTTTGGTAGAAGGAATACTTACTCATTTTGGCCTGGATTTTATGCTTGCTAAGTTTAATACCATCCTCAAATTTTTCTAATGTTCCTCATTTTATTTTTAATGTAAAATAATTTTTTTTAATTAAAAAAAAAAACAATCAAATATTTTGTTTTAAAATAAAAGCCGTTTACTTTAACGCAAAGAGAATTCTCTTCTACATATGGAGGCACTAGCTAGGAAAAATGAACTTTGCTTTGAGCCCTTTGTTTTCAAAATAAACTCTTAAAATATGAAGCTTTTGTTTAAAATGGAACTTTTTTTCAATACAAAAAAAACATGATATATTATATTATGTGCTTAATATACAGAAATAAACATCTCGTGCCAAATCCATAACATCATTCAGTTCATCTGGGTGAGCATAACATGCTTCCCATCCAAAGATATCTTAGCATACATAATACAAAAAGAAAAGTCCATAGTCCCAGTGTTATTCCATAATTGGAAAAAAGAGGCATAGGTGATTGCAACAAAAACATTCAGCCAAAAAAGGTATGTACATGAATTGATAGATACTCCTCCATTCCATCTAACCGAGCAAGTGAGTAAGTTGCTCATCAATCCCTCCATGAGAGAGCAAATAGATATTAAACAAGTAGACATACAAAAATATATATAAAAAAGAGGGGATATAGAAATTACCTAGTGAAAGGAAATTCTCCAACATCTAAAAGATTGTAACTCAGAATAATTTCATTGTGCATATTACCAAAATTACCTAGTAGTCCTCTCCATGAAAGTTCATCAGCTTCCTTGTTTTTTTCTCTACCAATATGCATAATTGTAGAGTTTTTGAGTTGATTCAATAGTAGATCAATTCTCCCCAACCAACCAAGTAGCAAAGGATTGTTGACGTTTGCACTACCCTTAACCTGATCTATGATCAACTTGGAATCCGAATAGATATGAATATCAGGGATACCAAGGAAATTGGTGAACCATAAAATGCCCCATAAGGCCATTGATTCAGCCCTAATATTAGTGCCACTTCCTCCATTCTAGTGAGTTATGTATGCTAAATCTTTTGATATGGAAATCCAAAAACCACAGCCACATGTGTTCCTTTGTGCAACACCATCAAAAAATCCCATTTGATAATCCATCCGAAGTCTGGTCTGCTTGAGTTGATATTTTTTGGAGTATAAATCGTGGGGAGTGTTCATGGAAAGATTTGTTAAAGTTCTTTCAAATACCATATAGAAATTTTCTATAGAGTTCTGAAAGATGCACTTATTTCTCCATTTCCATATATTTGAGAAAGTATAAGTGGAATGGATCTCCATATTATCTTCTGAGTTCTCCACCACTTCATACAATCCACAATGCGGTCATGTTGTATATAAGGAAAGCTGATATGAGATGACAACTTTTTCCATACCTGAACCGTATGATGACAACTAAGGAACATGTGATTGTTTCTTTCCACTTCCATTCTACAAATAGAACAAATACAAGGACTATGCCACTACCTCTTCTGCAAATTATCCTATGTGAGTTTTTTTTTGTTGAAGACCACCCATGAGAATAGGATGATTTTGCTTGGGATTTTGGTCCTACAAAAGTGATATAAGACTTGATGCTCCCCCTATCGAGTATCCCCAATAAAAAGAGAAAGATATGTATCAACAACATTTATGTTGCGAGACTTCATATTCCCTATCCAAATGAGGTTATCACGAATCCTTGCATGACAAATTCCAAGATGTTTCATGCCAACAACAATTTGGTTCCACTCCTGGTCCATCTACCCAAACAGACCCATCTCCTGTGCACTTTTCCATACAGGGGAAGGACCCCACCAATATGCAATGGCTTCACTTCAGAAGTATATGCCACAGCTGCTTAAAAACTGTATGAGCTCCTCAGAGATACTACAGTCGATGCCAACACCCAAAATCTGGCCAATACTGATAAGGATCCTGTGGGCCGATTCCATGATCCACGCCAGATGTTGTAGAAATATTTTTGGCAACCTTGTGAAAGATAAGCTAGATTGTAGATCCATGGGGGGATCCAATAGTGCCTTTACGATACCAAAACAAAAATCATGGTCCTTAAGATATTTATGTCTAATAACCCTACTCCAAGAACCAGACCTAAAAATACCCCTCCATAGTGATTTGATCAATAACGACCATCCAAAACGATGTAGATCCAAAACCCCCCATCCACCCATGACCTTCGATAATGTAATGTTGGACAACTTGACCAAATGAAATTTCTTTTGCCCATGGCTCCCCCCCATATGAAATTAGGCATAATATGGTTAAGACTATTAATGATGGTGACAATAATATGATAAAGATGTGCCTAGTAAACCCCCAACTGAGTGAGGATAGCTCGGGTAAGGATGATTTGACCCTCCAATGACAAACATCTAAATTCCCACCTAGATATTCTTTTAAAAAATCGATCCACAAGCCATTTCCAATCAACAATCCTGTAACTACATGTTTGATATGGTACCCAAGGTACTTCATACCATTTTTCATCATCTCCGCCACAATACCAAACAAATTTTTAATGTATGCAATAATATCCTTATCACAACTTCCATGAAAAATCATAGAATTATGAACATTCATATGCAAGCCAATGGCATTAGCAAATCTCTTTTAAATATGAAAAAGGCACAACCATGCAAGCTGTTTTAACATACCCATGATGAGTATGTCATCGAAAAAAAAGCCATGTGATATTTTGATGTTGTTTCCCATCTTCAGTGCCTGGAGTTGTTCATGCACCACCGCTTTTTTAATATGCAAGTTCAATTTGTCCATCACCAAAATTAATAAAAGTAGAGAAAGAGAACATCCCTGTTGAAGTCCTCGTCCAACCCGGAAGAATTGTGTTGGGTATCCATTTCTAATCACATAATAATTGACATTAATAACACCCGCCATTATCCAATCAACAAATCTAGGTTATAAGCCAATTTTGAAAAGTACGAGTCTCAGATATCCCTAATCTAGACAATCGTATGCCTTCAATAAATACACACTTGTATAATGGCATCTTTGAGATGTTTTGTATGTAACGAATGCATACATTCTTAAGCATTTGCGAAACCATCATGTATTTGTCTGTCCTATAGGAATCCATGTTGTTCCAGAGACATATGGTGCAATAGTATACTCCGCATATGCCCAACAATGGTTTTTGAATTGCCTTTGTAGATGAGGTTACACAATGTAATGGGCCTAAAATTTGCGAAGCAGGTTGTTGGGAAGCGCTTCGAGATAAGAGAAATATATGTGGAGTTAATGAGGTGGTGAATATTCCCAGTGATCATTAACTCCTCCACTATTTCCAACAGGTCATTTTTGAACAGATCAAAGAAGTGTGTGAACAGTTCCACCGTCCACCCGTCCAGCCCCGGAATTTTGTCACCATTGAAGGATTTAAGAACCTCATGTAATTCCTCTTTAGTGAGGTTCTTGTATAGGGCAACATACATTGATGGATATGGATAAATCCCTCATATGAGATCTTCTAGAACAATACCCTCGTTAGGGCCATATGCCAACTGGAAATGAGAGACGACGGCTTCACTAATCTCCTCTTGCGACTGAATATATTGTCCATTAGCATATTTTATCTCCCATATAGAATTTATGTTCCATCTATGATTAGCGAAACAATGGAAGAATTTTGTGTTTTCGTCCCCTTCCTTGATCTAAATAGCCCAACTCTTCAAACGCCAAGTGGCTTCTTCCATCAAAAGGAGTTATTTCCTCTTAAACTCAAGGACCTGTATGCATGACCGAGTAGATTCAGGTAGACTATTGGTGGCCATCAAAGGGAGTAAAGAATCTAGCTCACATTGGATATCAAATATTTCCTTTTTTACAGTCTTAAACTTCCTCTTTTGCCAAGATTTAACCTCCCCATGGGGTACATCCAGCTTATCAAGTATGTGTACCATAGGGGAAGGTCCCTTAACATGATCACAACTTCATGTATCCCTCACCAATAAGTTAAAGTCTAGATCATCTAACCAGGTCCTATTGAATTTAAAAGGCACGCCCATGAATATATCCGCCCTCCTCCATTATAAAGTAATAGGTCTATGATCATACAGAAACTTACTGACAGTCTCTCCATGGACATCACCAAGACGAGACACCAACTGCTCGTGTATTAAAAGCCGATCAAATATCTTTGCCCCACACGCCTCACCAGCATGATAATTATCCCATGAGGGAGCCATTTTAGCATGACATATATCCAAAAAATTGTGCTCCAAGGTCGTGCCGCGTATCATCCCGGCCAAGGGATCAATCTTCCTGGATCGTCCCCATAGTTCATCCAATCCAATTGTGCACTTTAAATCTCCAACAATCATGAGAGATGCCAACTCCATAATCCTAGATGATATCAGTCGGTCCCAAAATGTAATCCTCTCCCTCTATGGAGCATATATATTCAGGATATAGACACAACCACCCAGTCTGCGGATATTCCTCTCAAGTAGGATGCCCGCAAAGTATTTGTAAAAATTGGCCTTGACCCACCGAGGGTCCCATAAGGTCACTAGGCCACTAGAGACGCATGAAGGATTCTCTTCTACATACGGAGGCACGAGCTATGAAAAATAGACATTGTTTTGATCCCTTTGTTTTCAAAACAAACTTGTACCCTAAAAAAAACGCTCCTTGTTTTGACTTATTGTGCTCAGCTCACTTCCTGACACTTTATGACAACGTTGGATTGCAAAAATAGCGAATTTTGTGAGTTTATGAAGGTCATCAAACTTGGTCTTTGTGGATGGGCACATTCATCATATAATTTTTCTTAAAACAGTAAAACTTCCTCCAACCTTCTCTTTCAGTTAAGGAAACGATTTGCTTCATCTGGTTGGACTTTTAAATTTTATTACATGCTTCTTCTTCTTTTTGCAAAATCAGCTTCACATAATTAGCTTCTTTAAATAACAGAGGCTTCTTTTCTTCTTTGATTTCTTATTTTCTACTGCTCTCAATCGAGTCCTATGTCACTTGAAGCTCTCATACAATGACAAAGAATAAGGAGAAAACATAGACAATATTCAAAATATTTAAACTCAACTAAACTAAAGTAAAACTAAACTGACTATAACACTTAAAATATAATTGAAATAAATATAATAACACCCAGCAAAAAATAATATTAATATCTCAACAATAATCTCTAGAAAAGTCGGAAAACTTGAAAAACAAAATAAAACAGCAAACAAATTTACAAAATATCACATCCCAAATGTATTGTATTTGAGCCACACGGCATGCTTTATTGAAAATCACACCAAATATATATAATTATATTAATAATATGTTGAAACAATGATGGGAGAATACCTAGGATGCCATATGTCTTCTAAGTGACTTCAGGATTTGCAGAAGATCTCATAATAAACATTTTCATTTTTCTTTTCGAATGTTATCATTAGACTTTTGTATTCAATACTTAATTCTTGCTGACGTCTCATACAATTGAACAGTCTCATATAATGTTTATTTCATACATCGAATTGTTTCTGTAATCGATTATTTATTTGATGGAATATATGCGATGTGTAACCATTAAATTTAAAACTTTTATCCATGAGATTTTGTTGCATTGCCTCATGTTCCCGCTTATCCTATATAAATTTAAAATACTTTCATCTCTTGCTACCCGTTATGCATTAACATTGCCCGCTCCATCCAAAGTATTCTCTCTTAATATAAAAGATCTCACTATGACTTTTCAAGGATAAAAATTCATTGATCTTCATTATATTATCTAGCTCAACTAGCTTCCTAGATTTATCTGGTTTTGGTCTCATTCGGTGATAATCATCATGACCTGTGCAGTATCTTTTTCAAGATATTCCCGGCTGAGAAAATCAGGGAGGCAATTTTGTTCTCCTTTAATATGCTCAACAGAAAAATAAAAATTTGCGAATAATGCTTGCCATCTAGCAAACTTTTCTTCTTCTGGTTTCTTGATGTCTTTAGACAAGACTTTCTTCATTGCTGAAGCATCTGTCCTAAGAAGGAATGACTTGTTAATAAGATAAACTGCAAATTTGCTAATACAGTTCCAAGCAGCTTTTACCTCTCTTTCAATAACAGAATATCTTTGTTCAGTTGGGTTCCAGACCCCTGAGGCAAACTGAACTACTTGTTCTTCTTCACCAATCCTTTGTTTCAGAATTCCGCCCCAACCTATATCATTGGCATCAGATTCTACAATTTTAAAGGCTTCATCATCTGCAATATATAGAATAGGCAAGGATTTTACCTTCGCCTTGATCTCCTGAACTGCTCTGGTGTGCTTTTCTGTCCATGGGGGAGGATTTTTGCCAGTTCTTGGATTGAGCAATTTTCTGTCACTAGCACAATCCTGATAAAAACTACTTACATAATTTAAACAACCAAGGAACCTC
>APFE031082291.1:47435-103907 GCA_000404065.3 Pinus taeda | reverse complement strand
GCAATCTGGTGACCCAAAAATTTAACTGAAGTCTGGAACAATTCCATCTTCCTCTTACTAAGCACAAGATCATTCTTACGGACCAACTTCATAAAAATATTTACATGCTTGAAATGGTCATCAAGATTTCTAGAAAAGATTAAAACATCATCAAGACCCGAAGCAATAAATTATCTCGTGGACTTATACCCGAAGCAATAAATTATTCTCGTACTCCAAGGATTTTGGCAATGGACCCTGCGTTGCAAATTTCCGTGGAGTTATGTTAAGTATTTTAGTATTTTTAGGGGTTTTGGCAATGTTACTTGCATTATAATTTTTAGATTTTTTTTAACTTAGATTTTTGTGATCTATAATAATTATTATAACTATTTTTTAAGAAGAAATCATATAAGAGGGATTTTTGTCGATGTGTTTTGAACCAGTCATTGTGGTGAAGATCCTCATCTTGTCTTGAAGATGAACCATATTAACTGGCTTGAAAAGGGTCCACGAAAATCTCTCTTATGTGATTTCTTCCAAAAGATGTTATAATAAATTTCTGAATTGATAAATAAGTTCTTATATTTATTACAAAGAGGGCAGGTATTAAGTAGGAGACCTAAATAAATTATTGTTACACTTAATGACCATTATCTCATAGACTAGGACTTATTCATGTAGTTTAGAGATTTTGACAAAGTACTTTTCTAAAAAATTATTTTTTGATATATAATAATTATATATATAATATATATATATATATATATACTATATATATATAATTGTTTTAACAAAGTTGTATATACCCACTTGTTACAAATAGTAACAAATTAGGGTTTGTATGAGATTAGTGTCAAGAAAAATTTTATGTATTAAAATTCATTTATCTTTAGTGTGTTTTTCACCATTTTAATGTTTCAAAATTAATATAGATCCACTTTAAAACTTTGGATCTACCAACACTCAAAAGAATTCAAATCCTTCTAATGTAAACATTTTCTTTCAAATTGGCCTTTAAAGTTTTTGATAAATAAAAAATAATTTTATATATAATTAAAATAAATTTTTATAATTATATATATATATATATATATATATATATAATATTATCAATATAATATATATATATTATAATTTATTTTTAACTATATATTAAATTATTTTTTTATTTCGTGCTAAAATTTAAATTATATTTTATTTAAGTTATCAAAAATTTAATCAATTATTATTTTTTTAAAAGTGGATAGCTTAATTGAAAATAGCTTTCTCCCTTGTTATTTTTATGGGATGTGCATATGAGTTAAAGATAGGGCTTTACAGACTCTAAGTTATAATGGTGGGCTTTTAAGTTAGCCATAGTCTAAAAGTTATAATTTTGTCACAGAAATGTGGGTAAGGAATGTGGGTAAAATTTTGATTAAAATTTAATAGAATTTCTAGGTAATCTGAATTACAATTATCAAGTTTCTGTAGATATAAAAGGTTTTTGATGGTACTAAATCAATTTCACTAAAAACAATTTAAATACTTATTTGACTAAATTTTTTCAAAAAATAATTTTCCTAGTTTCTAAATTAAAAAAAAAAACAAGAATCTATTTAATTTAAAAATTTATAAACATACACATATTAATAAGAATCCTAAACCAAATCTTATATAATAATAATTAATAAAATATTAAAATCATTTGTTAATAAATATTATTAAAGTCTTGATGTTTTGGATACAGCATTGTAAATAGTTAAATTTAATAGAGTCTACTTTTGCACTCTTTTTTTTATAATTATTTAATTTTTTATATTTTTATATTCTTTTAAATAAATGATACTATTATATAATTTTGTTTTTGAAAATGAATGATACGTGTTTTTATATGGTTTCAATTTTTGTTTTCTTACATTGAATAATAAAAATTTAACCAATCAACCCCGCATATCTGGTGACTATAAGACATATTAATATGTGAATCAAAACAATATTATATAATTGATATAATAGATATTTTAAATATTTTAAAACATTAAGCATATTAATCTAGTTAAATCATAACAAATTATATAATAATAATTAAATAAATATTAATAAATCACCATTAATAAATATTATTAATTCTTTGATGTTTTGAATAAAAAAATTATAAATTAATTAATTATTAATATATTACTAGTTTAACTCTTTCTTATTTATATTTATATTTTTTATTTTTTTAAATGAATGATACAAGTGTTATATTGTTTTCAGTTTTTGTTTTTTGAAATTCAATAATAAAAATTGACCCAATCTATTGAGCATATCATGTTATTTATAGTTTCTTAATTTGTATTTTGTTTATTTGTTTTTTTAATAAAATCATATTCACTGATTTTGATAAATTCTTTTAGATTGATTACATTATGAGTTTTTGGTGGAGGTTTTGAACCATTTAATGTGGTTCATCATAAGGACAAAGATTCATCTAATATGGTTCATCATTTACCTTTGTCCTAATAATGAACCACATTAGATGGTTAGAAACTTCAAAAAAAAACTCAATGCTATTATTCCAGAAAAAATGATCAAAATCAATATAAATCACAAAAATCTAAAATCAAATATTACATTTACTATTTAATATTGTCATGCTTAAAAAATATATTAAAAAATAAATATTTAAAGGAAAAGCAAATACATTGTTCAATGGAGTCTTCTATTTTAAAAGAACAACGCAACATTGTCATCTTCCAATACTGCTTCTCTGCCGAACTACTTATTTGTTGGGGCCACAGTTTTCAAAACCTATTCTTTAATTAATTACTTTGTCAAGATCAAGTCAAGTAATTGAAGAAGAATCTCAGTTCAAAAGTTATTGTTTTTTCACAGTTTTCCCGCTTGTTAACTTGATAGAATACACCAGAGTTGAGCCAATGAGGCTCTCTGTTATATATTTGTTTTTAATCGTCTCTTTTCGGATGTTACACTTCACTCTGTTGTTTTATATGTTTGTTTTGAGCTGTCTGTTTTTATCTGTTGCGTTCAAGGTACTTTACGCTAT
This sequence comes from Pinus taeda, assembly GCA_000404065.3. Lineage (NCBI taxonomy): Eukaryota > Viridiplantae > Streptophyta > Pinopsida > Pinales > Pinaceae > Pinus > Pinus taeda. The sequence goes on along the minus strand of APFE031082291.1, from coordinate 100,894 downwards.
TGCTATGGTTCGCAGTTAAATATTTAATTTCATTACTAGTTGTATTAGAATTTTAATACTAATTCGATAATTTTATAACAGAGTCTCCGGTGCAATGAGAGTTTTCCTGTTGGTAAATACCATTTTATACTATAATTATGACCTAATATTTGTCTAATATTAAAATTTTAAATTATACTTATGACCTAATATTTGTCTTAATATTAAAATTTTAAAATTATACTTATGCTGCAGATATTGATAAATGACATTATTATTAAAAAATACCTCATAAAATTTATATAATAAATTAGACAATATGTTATTATTATTATAAATTAAGATAAATCAAAAGCATTGTATATATTTTTACCATAATTTTTGAAAATTAGTTATTTATAATAATTTAATTTAATCAATTTATAATTAGTTTTTTCAGCCATGGGCAAGATTTATAATGCCACTCAATACTTGTCGATGTGTTTTGAACCAATCAATGTGGTGAAAATCCTCATATTATCTTAAAGATGAACCACACTGGCTAGTTTGAAAAGGATCGGCAAAAATCTCTCTTATGTGATTTCTTCCAAAAAAATGTTATAATAAATTTCTGAATTGATAAATATGTTGTTATATTTATTACAAAGAGGGTAGGTATTAAGTAGAAGACATCAATAAATTACTGTTACACTTAATGACCATTATGCCTTGGACTAATACTTATTCATGTAGTTTAGAGATTTGATAAATACTTTTTAAAAATTTATTTTTGTATTATATATATATATACTATATATATATGGAAATTGTTTTTATCAAAGTTGTATATTACAACTTGTTAAAAAATAGTATTAGATTTAGTTTGTTGTAGAGAGTGTTCAAGAAAATAAAGTATTGTATTAAAATTCATTTATCTAATGTGTGTTTTTCACCATTTTAATGTTTCTCAAATAATTCTAGATCCACTTAATTTTGGATTTACCAAACAATCCAGAAGAATCCAAACCTCTCTAGATGCAAACATTTCTCAATTTTCTTTAAATCATCTTAATTAAATAAATAAAAATTCAATATATTAGTTAAAATAAAATTTAATATATATAAAAATATATATACATCTATTTTTTTCATTCTTAAATTTAATAAAAAAAATTATGACTAAAAATTAAATTTATATTTTATTTAAGTTAATAAAAAATTTAAACAATTATTATTTTTTTAAAAGAGGATAGCTTAATTGAAAATAGCTTTCTCCCTAGTTATTTTTATGGGTTGTGCATATGAGTTAAAGATAGGCCTCTAAGGACTCTAAGTTATTTTTATGGGTTGTGCATATGAGTTAAAGATAGGGCTTTACGGACTCTAAGTTATAATGGTGGGTTTTTAAGTTAGTCATAGTCTAAAAATTATGTTTTTTGGCCGTTAAAGTGGTGGAAATTCCGGTTATATTTTGAAAAAAAAATGGCAGGTATTTTTGTAAATTCAAGTAAAAGCTGTCAAAATTCATCATTTTAAATGCTTTACTTGTTTTTGATGGTGCTGAATCCATTTCCACTTTCAAAATCATGATTCAAACATTGCATCTACAAGATTTTTTGAAATTATTTTGCCCAAATTCAAACCATTTTTAGCCATAGGGGAATTCCTTGACCTCTATAGATGACTCCTTTAAGTTATCATGACAATTGATACTATAAGTCTCACTGAATTGCAATTTTCTTTGATAAGTATATATATATATTATATAATAATAATATTATATATAATCTGTATAATTTTTAAAATTTTACGCGTGGTTACACACCTTAAAATAAAACCGCATACATTTAAAAAAGCCTAAAATTCTTCAATTAAAAAAATGAATGTACATTAGAAAACAATTCTATTGTTTTAAAATAATGATTATAATTTTTTTAAAGACAATGTTAATTTAATAATAAATTTTAAATAAAATAATAATATAAAATAAAAATTAAATTAATCAAAAATTTTCCTGAATAAAAATGTTGCTAAGATTATTTCATATTATCTCAACATTAGTTCTAAACTATTTTTTTTTAAGAATATTTCGTATTATCTCAACATTATTCCTAAAATTAGTATATGCTTTTGAACCACTCGGTAGTTTGCTTCATTATTTCTTCTGCGAGAAAGCAAGGCAGAGCAGCAATTGTATCGTTATGGTTGAGGGTGACGGCCACTTCAATTTGCTGACAGAAATGTAATAGTTTGTTGGTTGTTCTAATTACACAATCACAGTATGCCTTTTTCCTATTTCCAAATCTATAAAACACCGACTTGAATAATTAGGAAACCCTAATCATTGTTGAAAAATTTATAGTTTTAATCAAATTTAATACTAGAGGAAGATCATACTTACAAATTTTACAATTTTTGTCAAATTTATCACCGAAAAATGTCTGTTCTTCCCAACTCCCAACCCCGTTTAATAGCTTGGAAATTTATAGTTTTAATCAAATTTAATACTAAAGGAAGATCATACTTACAAATTTTACAATTTTTGTCAAATTTATCACCGAAAAATGTCTGTTCTTCCCAACTCCCAACCCCGTTTAATAGCTTGGAAAAATAGTGGTTTTTTTTTTTTTTTTCTCTAAAAAAAATGGTTTACGCCCACCCGATTCCCTTGGCTAATTGAGCATGGCTTAATTCCCACCTGTTCCCCGCTTAATTGTGGCACGTCTCACGGTAGTTGAAAGGTGGATAAGATTTGACATTAAACGCTGAAAGCAATAAGAAATAATTTATAACGTTAAGGAAATCAAAAGTTCCGTAACCATTGTCATTGAAAAAAAAAATTGTAGCTGGGAAGTTTGTTTTTTTTTTTGTATTTTATGTTACATTTTTATTTCTAACTAGAGTAGGTTAGAATAAGATAATCTATTTTTAATTACAGTAGGTTAGAATAAGATAACCTATTTTTAATTATAGTAGGTTAGAATAGGCTAAGTTAGGTTAGGCAAAAGTAAGTTAGGCTAGACTAGGAAAGGATAGAGTAAAATATACTAGAGTAGTGTAGATTAGAATAGGCTAAGTTAGGTTAGGCTAAAATAAGCTAGGTTAGATTTAGATAGGATAAAGTAAAATATTTTAGAATAGTGTAGGCTAGGTTAAGCTAGAGTAAGATAAAAGAGACGTAGATTTATTTTTTTAGTTTAAATCTATTCTAAATCTGTCGAACATCCAAAAGATCAAATTTCTTTTTTATTTTACTCTAATCCAAAAGATTTTAATTAAATAATTATAAGTTTGAATAATTTTTATTATTTTTTACTTATATTTATTGTATTAATAATATATATATATATAGTATATATATACATAATATAAATAACTCAAAATATTTCAAAAACAATCATTAATTTTACCAACATTTCTAAATATTTAACCATAAAACATACGTCTGATACAATTATCACAAGTTCACAACTAACTTTAAAATCCAGATTCAGTTACACCCCACACGAAATTAATTATCACGGCCAGCTCTAAAAGCCATATATTTTGGTTTGGTGGCCCCACACACAATATTAATTATCACACCGAACTCTAAAAGCCACACCGAACTCTAAAAGCCATATGTATATTTCGTGTGTGGGTGCCACCGAACCAAAAGCGCCGATAAAGTGAGATTATACTATTTGGCTTAACCTATTGACACCCTTGCTTGTTGACGGAGTTCATCTCAGTCAATACCTGCCCTTGTCATTTTTGGAATTTCGGGCTCACCTGCTCTGTAACATACTGTCCCCACATAAAAAAATTGTGTTTATGTCAAAGTAAGACTCTTGAAGTTGAAAAGATGTTATTAGTCCCTAGAGATTTTATACGCTACTGTAAAAGCTGGAAATAAGTAATTACTTCTCCGTCATTAGATTTTCATTATTATTAACTTAAAACCACCGAAGCAATCAGTTGATTTTTTTTCATCAATTTATATGACTTAATCAAATATTTTCGGTTGTGATTTGATCTTAATATCCATAGATGAAATAAATGTATTAGTTCATACTTAAACATTGTTGGTACTGATAAGACACATAAGTCCAACGCTTACAACTGGATTAATATTTGAGGATATTGATATCAGTTCTGCATGATCAATGAAAGCTTTATAGACTAAGTTCAAATGTCTCACACACTATGACAACTCGGTAGACATTAGAACTCTGTATCACATGATAAGCTTTAGACATTACAACTTTGCATCACATGATAAGCGAGGTCGTCACTGAAAAGGTTTGCCACAAAAACTTTAAAACAAGGAGAAAAGACAGCATTAGATGGTCGTAATTCAGAGAAACCAGCATTAAACCAAAGTATGACAATTTTCAACCAAACTGTAAACAAATTTATACAGAGATAAATGCAAAGAATACTAACAATTTCATAAATTCACCTTCCATTATGTCTGTTTTCTATTGTTTAAATGAAATAAACACTCAATCCACTTTGTTAAGAATATATTTGTCCAGTGATATGTAATTATTATGTTATTAATTTTAATATATATAATATAATATATATTATATATTAGTATAATATATATAATTTAGTAAGTTTACTTGACTATCTTTGTTATGAAATTATTACCTTTTTTTTACCTAATTTGGTAATTAAATTTAATAGAAATTTCTTCCACATTCGCCCAAATGGGTATTACTTGCGAAAATCAAATGTCTAATTTTTTCTACATCTCAAGCATATAGTTATTCATAAGTTAAGCCACTTTCTGGATTTTAGCCATTTCATTGGGTAGACTTCTCCCTCTCCTCTTTCCAGTTAGGTAGTTATACTAATATCATTGTTGCCTTAATAATAAATTAACAAAAATCCCTTAAGTATGAGATTAATATTAATAATTATTATTATTTAGTTATTAAACATTTCCAATAACAATTAAGATAATTAATTATTACTATTTTATATTCAATTATTATTATAAATTGTTATTATTGAATTATTAATTAAAATCTATTAACAAATAATAAGGTATTAAATAATGAAGTATTATTAAATAATTAATTACATTTAGTAAATAATAATTAGTAATGAGTATTTAATTATAATATTTGCAATAATAATTATGATAATAACTATTTTTTTTTTGTAAACTGAGTGGTGTCATATTCTATTTATCAAAAAGGAAACATTACATAGCTAGGGTGGTCTCAACCCGCCCCGTAGGGAAACCGGGTTTATTGACCACCGATAGTTTTTCACAGCTGCCCAAAAATAGAATGTTTTTAGCTTGTCTTTCCATGCCTTATACACTTTTTCTATATCCCTATTACTACCTACATACAGCTGGATATATCTATAAACATAAAAGTTATGCATGGCTAAAACAGAAACAGAAATTAACAGTTCCTAAATTTATCATGGACATGCCTTTATTTACTGTTCCTCTGGATTCCCTTGCTGTTTTTTCTCTTTCTTGACCAGCACCCCGCTTGCCTCAAGATGTTGTTGCAGGTCCTCCAACTGCTTATCTTGCATAAGCAGAGTGATAACAATGTTCTTCAATTCTTTCTTCAAATTCGGGATTCCCTGAGACAGTTCGGCCATCTCCATCGCTATCTGTTCCATGGCTTTAGCCATGAGCCTTTTCATAACCCAGTACAAGTGCAGGGACTATTTGTAAAGTGTCATTCTTCCTCTAGTGTGCCCTGGATCAGGCAGGAGGTTAATCCAATCTTCCATCTCATCCTCTGACTGGGCTTGGATGGCTTCTTCCTCCCAATGCTCAATAATTCTTTTGATTTTAGCATTAGATTTCTCCCTATACTCCTTCTCTGCAATCCTAACCCTGTTTCCTATGGTCTGCCTCGTCGGTCGATTCCCATCCCCCGTCGTTGTCTCAACTTCCTCGTCCTAGCTTGGGCTACACTGACGTCCCCATCTGCTGCGCCCTGCCGCCACATCCCGCCCTCTTCGGCCTCTTCTTCCCCTGCGGCCTCTCCCTCTCCTGTATCTTCCCCTGCCCCTTCCTGCGCCATTCGTCGGGCTCACTCTTTCATCCTCGCCATTTCATGTCGCTTGTTTGTTTCAGCCGTTTTTCCTTACCTCCTACACAGATTCCTCCCGACTCTCTGCCATGTCCTCGCTCTCCCCTTCCGAGACCTCATACACGGGGATGCCCTGTTGCATGCAATCCTCCATCTTCCGCTTACCCTTCCGATCCACTTCTCTCCTGCCCTGATCATCATCTGCTCCGCTGCTTCGCATCCAGCGCTGCGCTTTCTCGCTTCCCTCTGCTTCCATATTCTCCCTTCTGCTACGGTTCCTCTCACCTCCCTCACGGCTTGCAGGTCTGCCCGTTCCCCTAGCACTGTGGCTCCGCTCTGTGCAGCCTAGTCTAATTTCTCTGCGGTCCTTCCCTCTCGATTTAGATCGCCACCCTCCCTTCGCTATCCTTCTCCTCTGCATGCCTTTCCTTCTTATGTTTATGCATTGTGTGCTGTCCCCGATCCCTGCGCCATCATTCCTCGACCTTGTCTCTGACCTCCTATCCCGTCCACCATCCTGCCAAGCTACTCCACTAACCTTCCCGCCACACCATTCACCTGTGGCAATAATTCCTTGATACCTGCCTGCGTTCGCCTGCTTCATCCGCCGTCGAAACATAATTCCTCCCCTCTCCACATCACGCAACCCGATCGGGTGATGATAATAACTATTATCATTATGAATCATTATTATTGATTATTAATTAACATCTATTAATTAATTTAACTATTATTAATTATTAACTATTAATAATGATTAACTACTATTTATATTATTAATTTTAGATATTATTAATAATAAAACTATTATTAATTATTATTGACCATTAAACTATCTAATTATTAGTTAACATAACATATTATTTAATAAACTATAAATATTATTAATTATTAATATAAGATCTATTAATAATTCCTTTAACCAAATTTGAATTAATATAGATTAAATATTTTTAACAACACTAAAATTATCTAAATTCATAATATTATTATCAAATTATTATAGATGATTATAATAACTTTATTATAGTATTAATTATTGATTATTATTATTAAATAATTATTATTATTTAAAATAACTAAGATGGATTCTATTAATAAAAATATAATAAAAATTACATTTTTTAAATTATAATATAATGGCATTAAGATTATTATTAGTTAATCATTGTTAGATTTAGTTATATTAAATTAGGTTAAGATTAAGGATTAAGTATTTATTTAATATTCCATTAATAATTGAATTCAATAAAAATTTTAAATACTTTAAATTTACTCATTGTTCAAAAATTACTAAAAATTACAATTAAAACTTAGAAAAGATAATGATTAATATTATTAATCAAGCCTACCTTCATCTCATCCTTAATTCAACTTACCTCATAACTATTTAGATATCACAGTTGAGCTCTTCTACTATCAACATTCAAGAAGTCCTGATGATGGATCCCTGTTGGGATTTGAAATGTTGACAAAAATGGTTTTTACTGTGGGTTCTCCGGTAACTAAGTCAAAAAAATTAGACACTTTCCTTTTCATATTACGTCAAAAGTATGATTTTCAATAAGTAATATGTGCACTTGATGTAACAATTCTAGTTTTGTACCATCCATCATCATTAAACTCATAGTCTTTGTACTTAGGTTGAAAATTATTTTGTTGTAAAACCTCTTTAATTTTTACTTACTATTAATATTCCATTCTTTAGAATTCTAAATTTAGATCACACTTGTATATATTTGTATCTTTTTGTTGAATGCATGAACTACCTTGTTCTCTATCTTTTTTATGTGTTTGATTTGAAAATCATATTCAGCCAGACGTTCCAACCACTTGAACTTAGTTGTTCAAATAAGTGTCTTAGATCATTATGTATATTCTAACTTCAAAACTCTTACCCATGAGGTAGTGTCTTCACATTTTGAAAATATGAGTTACCTCTACTATCTCCAAACCATGAGCATCATAGTTACCTTCGTGATCTTTCAATTTTTTAGACTCAAAGCATGTTACATTTCCATTTTGCATCAGAACTCTATTAAGACTTTCTTTGCATGCATTAATGCACACAATGGATTTCTCGTTCAGATCAAATACCTATTGAATTGGTGCATTTATCCAAATTAGTTTCAATTGTTAGAATTCCCTTTCAAAATCTTGAGTCCATTCAAATTTTAGACCCTTATGTTGCAAAGAGCTAATTAGGTGTGCTACATTTGAGAATCACTCAATGAACCTTCTATAGTAGCCCACAAATTCCATGGAATAATTAACCTCTATCACATTCCTAGGTATACCCACTTACTCATAGATTTAATTTTCTCGACATCCCCAACTATTCCCTTCTCTAAAATGACCTTACCCAAATTGTAGAAAATCCACAAAATTTTGATTTGCTAATATGAGCAATCATAAATAAAATTTCTTCTCACACAAACATGAAATTTCTCTAGTAGAGGCAACAACATAGGAACAATAATAAAATCACAGTCACACAACTAAAACACCCTATTTTTCTAGGGAACCTAACTGGGAAAACAGTTTTCTTGTTTGAGAATTTTATTGATAGAGAGCCTGAGCAATTGATCTCTTACAAAAATATAATTGTTTCAATCTGAAAGACACACTTGTCTTTCATATTTGTTCTAAGAATGAAACCCTTGCAAAACCACTGATATTTGCTTCACTCTACCAACTTGTGCACAAGATTCCCTTAGCACACCTTTCTCTCACAAGCTCCACACACAAAATGATGCTTCCTATTGCTTGCTCTCACCAACTTGTTCTCACCAAAAAAATGATTAAAATTGTGCCTTTGTTCCTCCTTTTAAAGGCAATTCAAATGGTTAAAATTAGTGAGTTTTCTAATTAAGGAATGGTTTTGTGATTAATTGGGTTAGCATGAGTTAATTTCTCAGACAACTCATCCTATTTGAAGTCAACCACTTGAAACTCAATCATTTGTGTTTTTCCTCTTTCAACTCACACTAGAAAATCAAGAGCTCGAATTTCAATTTTAGCACATCAATCAACTACAACCTAACTCATCCTAGTTTTTAGAGATAGATTCCTATATTATAGGAAGTTGTCCTAATTTATAGGGAATCTCCTAATTTTTAGGAACTTGAGTTATGCACAAGAAAGAACTCGTTTTGGCTCAGATGATTAAGGCACATATAAAGGAACCCATTTCTCGTTAATATTTTCAACACTCCCTCTTCGTAAGGAAGGTGTTCTTGGAAGAACATAATCCACCTAGATTTGTCTTCAACTCTCTAAAGTTATTTGATGCTACAAATACTCCCTTTGAATAGATGGCTTCCCTACTTTCTTTCGTGAAACTTTATTTGAACATATATTTTTCCCAACATGATCTGCGAGTCCATAATATGCCAGTATCAATGACCACAACTCATTTTGTGTCATTGAACTTTGGCACAAATAGTCTACCCTCTAGTTTCTCCTTTGTGCACCAAGGATGCTAAATCATATGGTATTCAACCTCCCCACTACTTGCCTCATTGCTTATCCACAAAAGAAAAATTTTGTGGCAATGAAGGTTGTTAATTCTCACTGTACAAGTCGATATCTACATAGTGAACTAGGGCTAAATACTAAGCCCTCTTGGTTGCTTCCTTTGACCCTTCAAGGATCAACCATGAGCTTAAAAAATTATGCTCCTCCATATATATTTTATTTCCTCCTAAAATGTTTGACTTAGGGCACCAAAGACACCTTCTAAGTGCCCTCAAAATAGTACATAATATGTCCACCAAAACTATCCTAAATCTAGACCCAAACACTTATAAAAAACATTAAACTTGGAAGAATATAAACATACCTTTGTTTCAGATGATTACTTTTATCCCCAAATGAACTTTTCCTATGCATTTAAGTTTGAAGCTTTAACTATGTGGTTAGAGCTAGTGAGTTTCCATGTCATCTCCCATAAGCCTGGTCTGAAAATCCATCGAGAACCTTTGGTTATCCTCCTTCTAGAAGCCTTTTATATGGGATGGACTATAGGACAATTCTATCACTTTTTCAGGCTTAGCGACCCCTCCAAATTAGAATTTATAAGGCTCGATCCTCCTTCTAGAACACACAAAAAAAACTCAACCTTTGTAATTGAGAAATCCTCCAAAAAACAATACAAAGATTTTCCCTCTACACTTCTTGCAATATGCCCTTAACTTGGCCCTGTTCAGACTTCAAAAGAGACATTTTTGCTCCTTCCCTCCACCTGAACTAGCTACCGAAGTTCTTGTGGCTACCTAAGACCAAATGCCTCTTCACTATGACGAATTTTTCCATTTATGTGTTATCTTTATTCTGATACACACTTTGACACCATGTAGAAAATCCATGAAATTATGATCCCCTAATATGAGCAATCTGTAATGAAATTTCTTCTCACACAAAAACAAAATTTCTCTACTAGATGCAGTAGAATAAGAACAATAACTAAAGAATAATTACGTAATAAAAACATCTTGTTTTTAATGGGAACCTAACTAGGAAATCCCTCTACTTGTTTGAGAAATTTATTGATAGAGAAACTCAACAATTGATCTCTTACAAAAATACAACTGTTTCAATATGAAAGATGCACTTGTCTTTCCTTCTTGTTCTAAGATTGAAAACCCTTGCAAGATTGTTGATATTTTCTACCCTCTCCAAACCTGTGCACAAGCTTCTCTTGGAACACCTTTCTCTTAAATGCTCCACACAAAAACTCATTCTTCCTATTTCTTAGTATCACCAATAGATGCTTGCCAAAACAATGATTAAACTCGTGCCTTCCTTCCTCCTTTTAAAGGCAATTTGAATGGTTAAAATTAGTGATTTTTCTAATTAAGGAATGATTTTCTCATTAATTGATTTAGCATAAGTTAGTTGCTCATGATACTCGCCTATTTGAAGTCAACTACTTGAAAATCAATCACTTTGTTTTTTCCTCAATCAACTCACACTAGAAAATCAAGAGCTCGACTTTCAATTTCAACATATTAGTTAACTGCAACCTAACCCATGCTAAATTTTAGGGACTGGTTCCTATATTATAGGAACTTTTCGTAATTTATATGGAATCTCCTAATTTTTAGGAACTCAAGTCATGCACAAGAAGGAACTCATTCTAGTTCCTATGACTGAGGCACATACCAGGGAACCCATTTCTTGCTAATATTTTCAACACAAGTAATGAATCTATTTTTGGTAGCAGGAATACTTACTCATTTTGGCCTGGATTTTATGCTTGCTAAGTTTAATACCATCCTCAAATTTTTCTAATGTTCCTCATTTTATTTTTCACGTAAAGAAATGTCACCTAAGAATATTATGACCAACTTGTCAAAAAAATCTATGAAAGCTCCATTTATCAAGCACTTGAAGATAGTTGACACATTAGATAAACCAAATGGAACCACAAAAAAATGTAGTGAACATATTTGGTTCTAATGGTTGTCTTGATAATATGAAAAGTAGTTTTAATTGTTGGTGCACTTATCAGAAGTAGTTTCAATTGTTAGAATGTCCTTTCAAAATCTCAATTCCATTCAAATTTTACACCCTTATTTTGGAAAGAGGTAATTCGGTGTGCTACTTTTGAGAATCACACAATGAAACTTCTATAGTAGCATGCAAATTCTATGGAATGAATAATCTCTATCACATTTATTGGTAATACCCACAAACTCATAGAGTTAATCTTCTCTCGATCCACAACTATTCCCTTCGTTGAAATCATGTGACTCAAATAATGAACCTACTTTTGGTATAAGGAACAGTTACTCATTTTATCATAGAGTTGATGTTCTCTATGTTTAATACCATCCTCCGATGTTACTAATGTTTCTCCTTTGATTTTCAATGTAAAAATATGTCATCTAAAAATATTATGACCAACTTGTCCAAGAATTTTTTGAAAGCTCCATTTATCAAGCACTTGAAGATGGTTATCACATTGGGTAAACCAAAGGGAACCACACAAAATTAACAATCACCATATTTGTTTCTAATGGTTCTAATCCTAATAACCTCCTCTTGTATTCACACTTGATGGTATCTAGACCTTATGTGACACCCTTAATATGATTTTCCCCATTTTTTTTTAATGTAATGATAATTGATATAATAAGGGAATGTACACGTGTATATTTGCCTAAAGTGTGCGACCACATATCCATGATATAAGAAGGGAATTGGAAGCGTAAACCTAGGTTGTGTTAGTTGAAACCATTAATTTATTTTATGGTGCAAATAATAATAAAAATAGAGGAAGAGTCCAAGAGGAACATAAAGAGACACCATGAGGAGATAATAAAAAGGAAAATGCACAATAACGTGGGGGTTGGACATCCTCTTGGTGAAGCTCATCAGGAAAGATGGAAAGAGATATGAGGTGAGGGAATGGGATTTCTTGAAGGAGGAAATTGTTGTCAAGAGTGCAAGAGGATTAAAAGGAAATGGGAATGAGTGATTTCCAACGGTTGACTAAGAAACCACTCATGGTGCTGGCTAGAGCTAATAAACCATATGCAGATGTGTGCTTGCTGAGAGAGACATGATAAACCACCTAGGGTGACTTTTGTGGGTTGATATACCACTCTTAGAGTGCTTGACACAACTAGTAAACCTCCTATTATTATGATTTTTGTTGTGCTTGACTAGATGATAAATCACCCAATGTCATATGTATTTCTTATCCTCTGTGTAGTGAATATGGCTTCCCATTAAACCTGCTTAAAAGAAATTCCCCTTATATCATGGATTTAGCTCTAGGGTGACTTTGTAAGTGATTCTGGCTAAAATAGGTCTATGGTTGGGTGGAAAATTGAAGTCCCAGTTGGAAATAACTAATTCCTACTTGTCTATGGTTGTAATTCCCCATTTGAGGAGTTTGTTCCTATATAATAGGGATTTAGTTTTCTCTAGTTTAGTGTGTGGTTGAGAGAATCTCTCAACCACACTACTGTACGTCTAAGATAGCATTCCTATCCTTGAGACATGTGATTGTATAAATATCTTGTAATTTCCTCATTCATTAATTAATAGAAAATATATTGAGTGTGCTACTTTTATCTTGGTATCAGAGCCTGTGAGGGCCTGGCCCCTCCTGGGCTTGGCCCCTCCTGGGCTAAGGGAAAATAAAGAGTTTAGTATATGCTGTCTGTCCATCAATTTTTTTTTAATGTTCTTTTCAAGTGCTTGATCGGCCGATTGATTGCCATGGGGGCGTGAATTTCCCCGTCAAAAGGCCATGTACAGTGGTCGTTTTCTTCTGAACGCGCAATCTCAAGACAGGATGGATGGAGGGATTTGAACATCCGTTTTCTCGTTTCCTCTACAACGCGCTGAGATGGTCCACGAGGCAATACGAGAATTTACAACTGGCATACATTGAGCCGATCTGGGTAGAAAAAGAGATTTTGCCCTGGCCTAATCCCATCACACCGTCGGCCCCATCAAAGCTATGGCCGTGCCTCTGGGTGCTACAGCCGAAGGCCACGTTAGGAGTTCGGGTCGCCGGCAGGGAAGCTTTGGGGGAACTTAGGGTGGTTGTATCGTAGGCGAGGATGCCACCGCTGCTGGACTGGTCGGAGTATGAATACTCATAAATACAATTCGTCGGATGAAGCAAACTGCAAGCAGACGGACCCGAGACCATCTGACATTCTTCCGATGCGCATGAAATTGGATGAAATGAGGACAATGCGTAGGCATTGAGAGATCGAGATCGGGTTCTGGAAACCGACCTTCTTTTTCGGCTGCGGCGTCTTCTGCGACCATGGTACTGATAATGGCAATTCATCCACATGAGGTCGCTGCCGGTGTCAGCAATGAGCAAGAAGCGCTTCGATGGAGTCCCGATCTCTAAATCGACGAAGTACTTCCCGGAACTTACCGAAGCACCGGAGAATATCGGTGTCCCGAGCTTGGATCCCCATAGGCCGCCTCCGCTTTCGCCTCATACTCGGTCATGGGCGAAATAATGCGACCATTTATCTGTCCGTTTCGAGGACGAGGAGAGGAGAATACTTTTGACGAAGGCGGTGAGGCGGAGCTTGTTATGGTGGAGAAGCGACGTCACTATTTCGAGTCTAGTTGTCGACGAATTCCTGAAAGGCGAGCCATGGTTGTTTCTGTGCATGAGCTTGAGTCACACTATCTGTCCATCATCGCTCGCCTATGCTTGCAGCGCCCCGAGAATGTACATTGTAGAGAGCCACACAAATGCCCATTTCAGGATTCTGAGAGGTATTTGCTGATGATCCATTTGGGAAGCCTTCGAAATGAAATGTGATACGAGCCCCTTCGGCTCGAATAGATAGATATAAGAAACGACAAATCAGGCATGATGTGTGCTCCTGCTGGGCTTTCAGCACAACAGGGGTGCTAGAGGGCGCGAATTTCGTGCTCTGCTGGAGAATCGATCCTGCAACGTCTGAGATTGGATTCGATTGTGAACTTCTTGGACTCGGTTGCTGACAAACACTATTGAGAGACAGCCCTGGGTTCTGAATTGAATTGCGATACCTGCACAATGAGCAGCTGTAGCGATGAGGGGGATCAATTCTTTGAGTTATCAGATCGCGAGTTCGAATCCTGCCCAGAGCTGCGAGGTCGAATTCGCAGCCTATGAGTGCTATTTACAAAATTCAGGAAGGAGCCAGAAATGCCCCGCTACAAACTAGTTATTGTGCATATCAATTATCATCCGATAAGCTTAATAGAATGAAGGCCGCTGTCGAGTATTATGTTCATGGAAAGAAAGAAGCTCTTAAACCCTTTCCTGATGGTTCTGATTGGTGATGAATGAGAAAGGCTTAGTTGGAGGTTAAGCAACATGAGAAGATTTATATTCTCAGATTTTCTTTCCCCCTGTTTGGCAATCTCCAGTGCCCACAGTAAAGTGGAAATTCCATTCTATTTTGGCTGTAAAGACCTCTGGAGCTGTGTTGTTAAGTATTGTGACAATTTCACAGTCCATGTTGACAGTCGAGGGTTTCCAATTCATCTTTTGAGCTTTTATACGGTCTTTCGTTGCTGCCCAAAGAATTTAAAATCCATATAGTTTGCTTTTCTGCAGAAGATCCTGTCGTCTTGTTGTGGATTTCTAAACTGAAGATGTCTTCCAGCAAAGGAAAAGGGAAGGCAAAGACCGATGACGCTGTAAATCAATGGGATGGAAATGTGCATTTTCTGGTTTTTCGTGTATGTACAGAATGTGCCAATTCGTGAAGCCGCGTGGAACTCCGTAGCTGGTGCCAGAGTGTCGGAGGAGATAGCTGCAAGTTGAATTTTTTGGTCTCATTAATTCTCTGATGATGCAATATATTGATTAACTGTCATGACAATAAAACTAGTTGTAATGTTGTAATTTAAGTGACATTAGCCTGACCAACTATTGTCACAATTTTGAATGTGTGTTGGAACTGGTCATTCCAACACTAAGCAAATTTGTAGGGAATGGTGAACACATGACAGTGAAAACGATATCAATTGGAGCTACATCAGAGATTGGAGGATGATCGAGATCCTGTTGCAGATTGGTAGCAAGCATGAGGCAGTATGCTTGAAAATTGTTCTTGAAGAGAAAATTGTGTTCTCTTTGTGGGGCTATGAGTGCCTATGTTCTGGTTTCTTTATTAGTGGACCTCTCACAGAGGAGGTAAAGGAGGAGCAACAATGTTAAGGTGGACAACAAA
Source organism: Pinus taeda (assembly GCA_000404065.3). Lineage (NCBI taxonomy): Eukaryota > Viridiplantae > Streptophyta > Pinopsida > Pinales > Pinaceae > Pinus > Pinus taeda. The sequence continues at coordinate 85,176 of APFE031082291.1, read as the reverse complement.
GTAGATTTGTTTGAATTAGTGTGGTTTGTGGAATAGACTCCATAGTATGTTGTAATAGTCATTGTATGTACTTAGAAACTCCAAATGTTGAAGAATTGAATGTAAGCCTTGTAAAGGCATTTGAAAGTTCGTGGTGATCTCAAAACCACTTTGTAATGGTTTATGGTTAGCCTGAAACCATCTTTTGTCACGGTAATGTGATGGTTGGTGGTGAGCCAGAAACCATCTATAGAGCCTTAGTGGCTACAGGAGTTGCCCGATGGTGGCAAATTGAGATCCTTGATCAGCTCGGTGGTAACAGATCAGATATGCCCGGTGGTGGCGAATTGAGATCCTTGATCAGCTCGGTGGTAGTAGATCGGATCTGCCCGATGCTGGCGAATTGAGGTTCCGTGATCGGACCTGCCCGGTGGTGGCGAATCAGAGCTTTGTGATCTTCTTGGTGGAAGCAGATGAAGTCGGTAGATTTGCCCGGTGGTGGTAAATCGGACTTGCCCAGTGGTGGCAGATTTCCTTTGTGGCTGTGTGTACACAGTAGCTTTGTGCTCGTAGGGGCAGGTGGACTGCGGTAACACCTAGCTCGGACTCAGATGTTTTTTCTGAGTAGAAGGGGATTGGCGCGTTTTTCGCACTGACAACAGTGCCAGGAAGGCCAACTAGCGTGTCTGTTAGGCCATTAATCGCGTTAATGGGCGCGGATTTTATCATTCAGGATCGCGCCAATTCACCTTCAAGAGGATCCGCGGGATCAGAGAAGTTGTGGAACTGTTCGAGGGCGGCAGATTGTGTTTTTGGAGGTTTTTTACATCCAATTCACCTGATGGTGATGGATTTGACTATCATGACAAGTAGTCATTAAGGGGGGCAGTTGGAAATAACTAATTCCTACTTGTCGATGGTTGTAATTCCTCATTTGAGGAGTTTGTTCCTATATAATAGGGATTTAGTTTTCTCTAGTTTAGTGTGTGGTTGAGAGAATCTCTCAACCACACTAGTGTACGTCCAAGATAGAATTCCTATCTTGAGACTATTGATTGTATAAATATCTTGTAATTTCCTCATTCATGAATTAATAGAAAATATATTGAGTGTGCTACTTTTATCTGTCCCAACTTCAGTTTTTCCTTTGGCTTTATTGTAATGGCACGTATTTAGTAGAGAATTGTCAAGTCAAATATTTCATTGTGAAATTTAATGAATGGCTCTAAAAAATGTTGCATTGTTTTATGAAGTTGATGCATGAACTTATTGAATCAAATTATTGAATTCTTATGATTATTTTCATGAACTTCTATCAGGCATTTGTAGTTAAAATCTGAATTTTTTCATGGTATTACATCTGGATATCGTATTTATGTCTATAGTGTTATTAATGTGCTTAAATTAATAGCAGGGGATTCCCTCTTTCCTGTGCATAAATGCGAGGCGAATTCCTTGATTATTTTCCTAAGGAATGGGTTTATTCCTATGATTATTTTGAGCTAGTAGATTAGTCCAAATCTTTGTGCATAGAAAGAAAGAAAATCTATGATAAAAAGAAACTGAAATACTATGTTAAAACAGTTTGGTCATCAGACCTTATTTTATAAAATTGCAAGCCTGGGAAGGACATATTTGTCCTTTTTAATTGATGTATACTTGTTAATATATTTTTTTGTGAAATGTTGACCGAGATGGGCCGAGGCCATGTAAAATCTTAGGAGGGACAGAATAGGGCATACACACACACACACACACACACACACACACACACACACACACACACACACATACTATATATATATATAAACACTCAAGTGTAAGCCCCTTTACATGATAATTAAAGGCCAAGCTAAGACCATCTCAAGCTCAAGCAAGATAGCTCGATGACGCTGCTCACATATTCAAATATGATATAAAGGCTGTGTTATACATACATGAAAAATATTTGATTTTGGAAATTTGTAGGAGTTGAAAGAATAAAAACTTAAGGAACTAGAGGAAATTAAGCATCAAGTCTTGTATGCTATGAGATTAGGCATTACGTCTAAGGGAGGAAGGGGAGGAAACCTAGGTCATTGCATGTATTTAGGAGCTAGCATCATTGGATGAACCTCAGAAGATTATTCGAGAGGTTTCTAAGGAAGCTTGAGGAGGAAATTCCATGATTAAATCCCTAGGATGATGTGGCTTGTGGGTCCATTCCTTCATAAACCCTACAATAAAAAGCCTCCACATAACCCTAGAAAATAGAAATCGGGATGTCACCCTAGTGCACCCAATCCCCAAAATTTGCTATAGTTCTTTATGTCATCCCACCAAGATTTTATCCCTAGGATTATGTGGCAAGAGTGGGTACCACCAATATGTTTGGGAACAATGTAGTGTTTTTAGGATAACAACAAGGTGGGAAGCCACTAGGAATTATATAAATGTTATGCATGGATAGGGTAACACCTCTCAACATGGAAATTTCCATAAAATTAATTCTAACATTTTGTTAAAGGTTTTCAAGGGAAACTCCCATATTTTATCCCTAAGACGTGTGACTTGACACACCCTACCAACTTATCGTATGTTGAATGAGGGTCAGAAAGATTGGAGATATAAAAAATATCTATAATATTATAATATAGTAAGTGGACCATGGAAAATCTGAGAGGAGGGTCCCATGTGTATGGAAAGGGCATGAACGAATCAACGAAAAATAAAGTTGTGACTTGGAGGTCCATGCAAGCACCATGTGGGGATAACATGGGAGCGACATGGCCAACCTTGTTGACATGGCATGTGACTACCAGATGAGACTTTGAAGGCTACTATATTCTGATCTGAAGGTAAAATCGAGAAGAAATTTATATAGTTGGAAAAGTCTCAACGTGAATATTGAAATGGTGTTGTCCATATTAAGTTTTGAATATTATAAAAAATATCAAAAAAATTAGAGCCCATTTCCATAAGTGGAACCTTCAATTTCAGGTCAGCTTAGTAACTACCCTGTTTCTACCTTAGTAGGGCTAGAGATAGTATGAGGTATGTTACAAAGTGACATGAGAGCTATATGTTCAAGAATTCGACCTAAAAAGGCTGACATGAATATGTCATGCATACTCTAGATGGATGCTTGATATGATTGATCTTATAGATTTCATTTTTTCCAACAGATGTGTGATGGTGTTGAACATCAAAATTGTTAAAATGTATGGTTTTATCGAACTATAATGGGATATGCATTATGTACTAACTAACATTTTCCGTTTCACATCAATATAGTCCAACATAATGAGAATACGTGTCATTTTATTTTTTTCCCTTTTTGTTGGCTAACATCTATTTTTAGGTAAAAGCATATTGAAAAGCATCAAGATATAGTAAGAAAGAGATAGAATGAGGAGCATATTTGAATATTAAAGTGGAAGAAAAACCCAAAAAGACCCCAAAGAAGAGCTAGTTAGGAAGATAAACACTCTTATAATCCTAAGACTTTAAATATGGAGTTGCAAGGTAGATAATGAAAATATTGTTAGAGAGCAAGTAGAAGTGAATGTTATACTATTACAAAATTCATATAGACTTGCAAATACAAAGAAAACAGGAGATTTATATCAACCATTGGGATAAGTATAGGCTTAAGGATAGTTCACTAGACAGCCAAAAGCATGAGTTGGATGACAAGAACGTAGAAGCAAGTGAATCACAAAATAGGCATAAACATGTAGAAGGAGGAAAATTTATCCTCAACACACCAGAAAGAGAATCAAGTAGTTTGGATAGATCATTACACTATATAGATAAGAGACATTATAATCCAAATAAGAGTAAGAGGATTCCCATGCAAGAAGAATTCAACAAATAAAAACCCCCTACCCTTGATGGAGAAGTAAATAAAGAATAATATGTAGAGGCTTGGCTCTTGATGATAAATAAATATTTAAGATTGCATGATTACTCTAAAAACATGAAGGCTAGGTGGTTCCCTTTAGCTTGAAGGGAAAATTTGATATATGGTGGGATTATTTCAAGAACAAAATATGCATCAAAGGTAAGGATCTAACATGGAGTAAGTTTGAAAAGTACTTTCAAGAAAAGTACCTATTCGACAAATATTACGACAGCAAAGCCAAGGAATTCTATGAATAAAAACTGGGAAAGATGACACCTGAGGAGTATACCAACAAATATTTGGAACTACTAAGGTATATCTTACATCAAGGATGAGAATAATAAGATCTAGATGTATGTTAATGACCTACCATAAACATTATGATAAATAATAGAATTCAATGAACCTAATATTTTGGACGGGGTTATTGGGAAGAGAAAGCAATGCTATGAATAGTATAAGCATAAGACTGAGGTCCAAACTAAATGGAAGAAGAAAGCTAAAGGAGGAGCACAAAAAACCATTGGATACAAGTAATGGGGGAAGGGTGGAAAGTTTAATAACCTCACAAAAAGTGAACATCAATAAAATTCCACAATTCGTGGGAATGAGGAGAAAAATACCTTCAAAGAAATTGTACTCTATTGTAGGAGCTTGGCAAGAATTTATATAGCATACAAGAGGAAAAAACTATGAATGATGTGGCCTAGGGCATCCCAAGGACATACGCTACATTGGATAATAGGAAGGAAGACTAGCAAGTAGTAATCATTCAAATGGAAGGTATGGTAAAAAACTTACCAGTCTCAATTTTAATTGGCTTAACATCTAATTTTTGCTATATCAGCTGTGGGATTGTGGAAAAATATGAATTGCCAAAGAAAACCCATGAAGAATCATGAATTGTTCAGTTGGCCACTAGGACAAAGAGACAGATAAAAAGTATGATTGAGAACATCCCTATATAAATTGGGGGCATTACTACTGTAGTCAAATTTAATTTCTTCCATTGGGATCATATGATGTGTTGATAGGTATGGATTGGTTGGAAGCCCACAAGTTAAAGTTGGATTTTTATGACAAAGTGTTGGAGTGCCTTTGCAATGAAGCCAACCCAATCATATTTTAGGGTATTAAGGGGCCAATAGCACTCAGAATGATCTCAACAATGAAATTAAAGTGTTGTAGTAGAAAATTTTATTCTCTTTATGCCATTCAAATCGCAGAGGAGAAATAAATTAATGCAAATCTATTTGTAGATTACCCAATATTAAATCAATAGAATGATGAATTCCCATATGAATTTCAAATACTTCCACCAAGTAGAGACATTTACTTCACGATCAAGTTGATCCCTAAAACAACACTAGTAGAAAACACCCATTATCATATCAGCACCTCTCAACTCATGGAGTTATAATTGAAATTCAAGGAACTAATGGAGAAGGGATACATATGGCCCCACATTTCACTATGGGGACACTAACACTCTTTATAGTAAAGAAATATGGAACATTACATATGTACATAGATTATTGACAATTAAACAAATCCAATATTAAAAATAAGCACCCACTGTTCATAATTGATGACCTATTCGACCAATTAAGAGGGTCTACTATATTTTCGAAAATTGATTAAAGGATGGTTACCGTCACGATGTAGGTAAATTACATCTAACCATAGGTCTGCACTCATTAACATTATCTCAGAAACCAAAACTGAAAATGACATTAATAGGTATGCACATAAACTCAAAATTTTGACTATTTAATATACAAAATAATTACACGATAACTCCCCCAATGATTGGCCTTTCATTTCTTACAGTCACTCACACACTTCTACATCTTACATGCCTCATGGGCTCACCTCAATTTATACAAATGGATTAGCACCCAAGGTAGGTTCTACATCCATCAACAAACTCCCAAAATATCTCTCTTATCAATAAAATCTCTCATCCAATCCCTTATCCCTAGATAAGAGCTAACTAATCCATAATTTTCTCAAAACTTCCCCAATATTCTCGAATCTTCTACTATTTACAAGAATTACCATTCTCTCCTAAAAACTCTAGAAAAATACAATAATTAATTAGACCTCTTGTAAAAAATTGACCTAGGTTAGATTCACCTGCATCAAACTCCCCACGTAAAAGAAAATCATAGTCTCATGACTATCAATCTTTATAAGATTATAAAAATCCTCCTGGATCCCAAATTTTAGTTTTTCATTGATCATGACCTCTGTTATGTTGTTCATCTTCTATGATTTCTTCTTTCATCTTCCAAGTTTCCAAACTTTATGTTGTAGTTGTCCTCCCTCCTTGTTGATGCATACTTGTTTAGTCATTAGTAATTTGTAGTAATCTCTCCTTTTTTTGTCTTCAATGAATATCTTCTGAGATTCTTTCAACATAATCTTCTTCATACCTTCAATTTCAATATCTAACTTGTCTTTTCGCTGCACATTATTTTTTTTCTTGAACTTTGACATCGATCTTTATGCTTCTATTGCACCATATTTGTCGATTTGAAGGCTTGTCGTCATACTCTAGCTTCAGATTGTCCAACCATTGTTCTAGGAATTTTAGTTTTGCTGGAATATCTCTCATGCTGACATTTTCTTCATTATTTTCCAATTCATCGGAAACTTGCTTCATTTCTGTATGAATTTCTTGTTCAGCAACATATCCTGCATCCACACACCAATGGTTAGATTTAAAAACATGAGGTTTGACAGATGAATATGTCTTCAGGTCTTCATGTTGATCTTCTGAACAATCTTTAGCGTCATTTGTGGGAATCGAACCCACGCTCATTTCATCATTTTTATCACCAAGCAATGATCCTTGCTCTAGTTCAAAATGTATATGTTTGTCTGAATTTTCTCTGCTTCTAAAATTTTTAGTTTGCGCTTTAGTCTACTTTCCATCAATTGTGGGATTAGCCATTTAATTGTTCTCTTTATTACCCATTCATGTCTCTGTCTTTGTAATAGCTCTAGCAACACGTCAAGTCATACCTTCAATTAAGAAATCTCTTTCTCGTCATCACCAATGCCCATTTTTATGCCATCATCATGCCATTTTTCTGGAATATGAATCTTCTGTCATGAAGTTCACCTTATTCACTGTTACTTGTAACTTAATCACTTTTCCAAGTTATCTCTTTTTATCTTGGTCAATGGTTCACTTCACTTGAACCTTACTCCTGAGCACTCCTTTCTCCTCTTTTTGCTCCAAACAACAACTATAGTAACTCTTCAAATTGCCTTTACAATGAATAGACTTTTTTGGTATCGAGTTGAGCTCATCATGCACCCATTACAATCAATGACACTTCTGAATTGACTCTAAATTTCCTTTTGACTCCAGAGTTCTAATTTGACATCAATTTTTTTAATGGACCTCGGGTGTCGATTACAACCGAGAATTCACCCTTTTGTACAATAACTCAATAATTGATGGTGGACTTTAGAATGTATATTGACTTAACTCAAGCTAAATAACATTGACTTCTTAACCTTTTACATCATTCCTTGAACTTTTTCAATATTATGACTCATGTCCTTAAACTTCTCTTTACAAAAACTCCAAAAAAAAATAACATAAACTCCTTTTTCACACTTTATAAATCCTCCTCATAATTCTTTAAAAACTCTCCCATAAATATTCCCATCAAGTCTCTCAACTTTACTTTTATGATATATATTTACCCTTATACCTCCTACTTGGAATTAATAATAATACATCATAAAATTACAAAACTCCTTCCTTTATAATCCATGTATATGCAATATGGAGTTATAATTTTAAATAGGGACTACCGCCATATATGAATTTACTCATGTATATGGAATAGGGAGTACCACCATATATCCATTTACTCTTATCCACCACGTATATGATTTTATTTACGGAGAAAACGTTAAACATAATGTTTTAAAAATTAATTCCTCTTACTCGCAGGGGATTTGCATGCAGAAATTTTCCCACGCTCCAGATCACAAAAAAAAACTGGCTCCTTCTTACACAAAGAACACGCTCAATTGGCCGGTTATATGCCTCGAGTTATGCAGCTCCAATGTTGTTCTTCAATATTTTGTCACTCCGTGGGATCTTCTTCTTCAACACAAAAATGTTGTTGCAACTTCAATCAAGAGTGGAATTGGAAAACTCCTCCATTGTCATCTCCAGTTCTTTGCAATGATAGCTGTAAATAAATATAAAATCTTGAACACTGCAATTCGTGTAGGTAATACTTATAGATCAAAGTCCGAACATCTTTTTCGGCAAATGCCCGAGTCTGACCTCCTGAATCAAATGGAAATATGTCGTCGATTCCGAGTAGCAAGATATCTCGTAATGGCTGGCTGACAATTTCTTTTGTATGTCATGTTCCTACTGCTTCTCTCTACCTTCATCTTAGCCGAAGTATTTTTTCTGAGCAGCGTTGTGATGATAATTAAGAAAGTCGTTGAGAGCAATCTGATTGGAAAAATGAAAGCGTAGCTGGAAACTTGGTGTCTACAACAGGGAAATGGAATGGGATCGAAATGACAAGGGCTCCGATACCAAAAATTAGACAGATGTAAATTACATCTAACCATAGCCCTGCACTCATTAACATTAATTCACAAACCAAAACTGAAAATGACATAATAGGTATGCACATAAACTCAGAAATATGATTAATTAGTAAACAAAATAATTACTGAAGAACTGACCTAATGATTGGCATTTCATTTCTCACACTTACTCACACACTTCTACATCTTACATGCCTCATGAGCTCAGCTCAATTTATACAAATGGATTATAACCCAAGGTAGGTTCTAGATCCCTCAACAAACTCCCAAAATATCTCTCATATCCATAAAATCTCCCATTCAATCCCTTATCCCTAGATAAGAGCTAAATAATCCATACTCTTCTCAATTTTTCCCCAATACTCCCGAATCTTCTTCTATTTACAAGAATTATCATTCTCTCCTAAAAACTATAGAAAAATACAATACTTACTTAAATCCAAACTTTCTAAACTAACTCCTCTAGTAAAAAATTGACCTAGGTTAGATGCACCTACATCACATCAGGTCAGAATCAAAGATGAAGACTTTCATAAGACTGCATATAGAATAATGTATGGTCATTGTGAGTTTATGGTAGTTCCATTCAAGCTTACAGATGCCCCAACAACCTTTATGTGCTTTATGAAAAATGTGCTCAGGCCATATTTGAATAAGTTTGTACTGGTGTTTATCGATGACATCATGGTGTATTCAAATAATGAAAAGCACAATGAGGACCACGTGAGAGCTATTCTAGAACTGATAAGGGAGCACAAAATGTATGCCAATATCAACAAATGTGAGATTTTTCAAACTCAGGTTCACTAATTGGGGCATGTGATATCAAAATAAGAAGTGGTTGTGCATGCAGGGAAGATCAGAGCAATAATACAATGACCCATGCCCACAAATGTGATAAATCTTATATCATTTATGGGTTTGACCACTTACTATCAAAGATTCTTTTGAAAATACTCAAATATCAGGCAACCCGTCACTGCCTTACAAAGGAAAGTAGTGAATTTTTAACGGACACTTTAATGTGCAACTAGTTTTGACAAACCGAAACATTTACTCATTCGTGCACCTATCCTAAGAATAGATGACCCTAAAAAAGATCCTGTATTTTTCATTGATGATTATAAGGAGGGGCTTGGTTGAGTCCTAATACAAGAAGGACATGTAATTTGCTATGAATCCAAGAAGCTTATCATGGATGCATTCCAGAAAATACGTTACTCAGGTCACCCTCAATATCAAAGGATGATGACAACCATGAAGTGGGCATATTTTTGGCCATTAATAAAGAAATATATTGTAGAATACCTTGCAAAATGTTTGAAATTTCAACAATTGAAGGTAGAGAGTACGAATCTAGCTCGACTACTACAACCAATATCATTTCTAGAGTGTGAATGGGAGGTCATATCCATGCACTTTATTATAGTATTGCCCAAGACATCTAGACAACATGATGTTATCATGCTGGTAGTGGATAAATTGAGTAAGGAAACTCACTTCATAGTTGTTAAGTCTACTCATAAAGCAATATATATAGCCAAGATCTTCATGAAAGAGATAATTAGGTTGTATGGAGTACACAAAATGATAATATTAGGAAAAATGCCAAGTTTACTTCCCAATTTTCGAAGTCACTGTTTGTTGGTTTTGGAGCCCAAATAGCCTTTAACATAGCCTATAATCCTCAAACCAATGGTCAAATAGAGAGATTAAATAGAATATTGGAAAACATGTTGCGGATGTATGTGATTCATCAGCCAAGAAAGTGATAAGGCTAGCTTCCACAGGTATAATTTTCATACAACAATGGTTTTCAAGATTCATTAGGAACGAGTCCCTTTGAGGCACTTTTTGACAACACCCTTATCAGCTAGGATGATCTAGTAAATAGAGTAATTGTTGGGCCATTTTTCTAAAATAAATGAAGTAGGAGATGATCAAGATCAAACATAATTTAAAGGTATTTGAGGATAGGAAGAAAAGTTATGGAGACCACCAGATACTACATAAAGAGTTTCAAGTTGGAGAGCATGTTTATTTGTGTATTAAGCCAAAGAAAAGATTATACCTAGATATAGAAAACCATTTCATATCTTCGAGAGAGTGGTTCCAGTGGCCTATATATTGGTCTTGCCCCCCACAATGAAAGGACACAATTATTTTCATGTTTCCTTGTTAAGAGATATGTTCATGACACTAATCATGTTATTGACTAGTATATGATAAAGGTGGAACCAGAGGAAGAGTTCCATCCAAAATCACTGGGCATACTAGATTGGAGATAAATCACACTCTATAATACAACAATATAGTATTTCAAGGTGAAATAGAAGCACCTTGCATCTGATGAAGCCATCTGGGAGATGACTAAGCAAATAAGGGTGCAATACCCATCATTTGATTGTTGAATAAGTGGATCCAAGAGATGTGTGTGAAGAACAATTTTGTTTCTTATTTTTCGATAAGAACACTAAGGATGGTGTTATATTTAAGGGGATGGGATTTGTGACACCATGGTATGCTTTCCCCATGATTTTTTAAATGTCATGATACTTGATATAATGAAACAATGTGTTTTTTGTATATTAGCGTGAAGAGTGGGACCAAGGTTCCATGATCTAAGAAGGGAAGAGTAAAGATAAACACAGGTTGGGTTAGTTGGGACCTTTAATTAATTTTATGGTGCAAAAATTAAGAAAAAGAAGAGGAAAAGTCCTAGAGGGAACATGAAGAGATATGCTCGGGAAATAATAGAAAGGAAAATGCATGTCAAAGTGGGGGTTAGATCTCCTATTAGTGATGTTCATGAGGAAATCTAGAAAAAAATATGAACTGAGGGAATGAGATTCCCTAAAATAGGGAAGTGTAACCAAGAGTGCATGATGATTAAGAGGAAATGGGAATGAGTGTTTTGTAAGGACTAGCTAAGAAACCACTCATGGTGCTAGATAAGGATAATGAACCATGTGCAGATGGGTGCCTGGTGAGAGAGAGATGATAAAACACTGAGGGTTCTTATTGTGGCCTAATAAACCACTGTTAGAGTGCTTGACATAGCTGATAAATCATTCACTATTGTGAATTTTGTTGTACTTGACTAGTTGATAAACCACAAAATGTCATATGTATTTCCTATCCTCCATGTATTGAATATGGTTTCCAGCTAAATTTGTTGAAAATAAATTCCCCTTAGATTGTGGATTTCACTCAGGGGTAACTATTGTAAGTGATTATGGCTACACTAGGTTGATGGCTGGGTGTGAAGTCCCACCTTTAGTTTGGCCTTTGGGTTTATTATAATATGATGTATTTAGCCAAGAGTCTTGAATTTAAAGATCTCATTGTGAAATTTATTGTATGCTCTAAAAAATGTTATATTTTTGTATGATGATGATGCGTGAACTTATTGAATAAAATTCTTGAATGCTTATGGTTCTTTTTATGAATTTATTTCATGCATATATAGTGAAAGGCCTAAAAATTTTCAGTTTATTGCATGTGGATATCTTTTTTATGTTTGCAATGTTATTAAACTATCTAAATTAATAGCAAGTAATGCCCACTTTCCTTGTGAAAATGAGTGGTTGGTTCCCTAATCATTTTCCTAAGGAATGAGTTTATTCCTATGTTTATTATGAGCATGTAGATTAGTATAAATTCTTGTTCCTAGAAAGAAAGAAAATATCTAATAAAAAAATAAAAGAAAAAACCTATATTAGAACAATTTGGCTATTAGGCCCTATTTTATAAAATTACAAGTTCAGGAATTTGTTTATGCAGACTTGTAAATATATTTTTTTGAATGTTGTAGGCTAAGATGAGAAATCTTGTGTAAAAGGTGAGGAGGGATAGAGCATGGCACATATATATACAAATATTTATGCATATATGCTTATATGTAAGCCCCCTTGCACAGTAATTAAATGCCGAGTTGAGACCATCTCAAGCTCAAAAGGGATAGCTCAATGAAGTTTCTCATAGATTCACATATGTAATGGATTTAGAGGCCCAGGGAAAGGGCCCTATTATACATAGATGCACAAGCTTTGATTTTGACAATGCATAGGAGTTGAAAAGAAACCTTTAAGCCCATGGAGGAAATTAAACCTTGAGTATTATATGCCATGAGATTAGGTGATATGCCTGAGGGTAGAAGAACAGGAGGAAATATGGACTGTTGGGTGTCTTGAAGAGCTACTTTCATTGGACACTCCCCTAAATAATTACCCTAGAGGTTTCTAACGGAGTTTTTGAAGAGGAAATACCAGGATAAAATCTCTGGGATGAAGTAGCTTGTGGGCCCACTCCTTCGTAAACCCTATGATTAGAATCCTCCACATAACCTTGTTGAACAGAACCTATGATTTCACTCCAATACATCCTACCCTGAAGATTTCCTGCAGTGCTTCGTGTAATCCCACTGAGTTTTTATCCTTAAGATTATGTGGCACGACTCAGCCCCTCTGATATGTTTGGGTGCATTGTAGTGTCTATAATTTGAGTGCATACGTATTATATTAATCATATACATGGATAGGGTAGTCCCCATCACCTCGTCGATTTCCATTAAAAGCATCTTGGCATTTTGTAAGAGGTCTCGAAGGGAAACTTTCAAGATTTTATCCCCGAGACAAAATGGCCTTGAGGGTGACTCAAGTTATCATAGTGTTGAATGAGGGTTAGGTTGAGGGGTTACATCATAATATATATAAGTGCAACATGGACAAATGGGGGGAGGGGGGACAGGCCCCGTGAATATCGAAACGGAATGAACAAGCCATTAGCAAATAATGTAGTGACTTGGAGGGCTTTGCGGGCACCATGTAGGGACCCCATGTCCTGTCTCGGTGACATGGATTGTGGCTATTGGACAAGAATTTAAAGGGTCCTATAAGTTGATTTTGGAGGTTTGATCGAGATGAAATCGATACCATTGGAAATCTCTCAATGAGATAATCACAACATTGTTGTCCATTTTAAGTTTTCAAGAGTGTGAAAAAGCTCAAAAATTTTAAACTCCATTTCCATAACTAGAACCTTAGAGCTAGGTTGAGCTTAGTAATTGCCCTCTTTTTACCTTAGTAGGGGCTAGGGATAGTAGGGGTTATGTTACATGTTAAATTGGTTTTAGATAATACCTTAGATTTTGTCAATTGGTTAGATAAGTCATCATTCCACGGTAGAGGATACCCACTTTTTATATTTAAAATTATTCAGCTTCCTAATTTATATACATACTTTTAAAGTGCCATTTGTTTTCTTAACAAATAGCACTAGGGCACACCAAGGTAACAAAACTTGGGGATATGTACCCCTTCTTTAGATGTTCTTCAATTTATATTTGTAACTCCTTAAGTTTTTTTATGCTCATTTTACATGGTGTTTTTGAGGCTGGGTGGTTGTAGGCATCAAATTAATTGAAATGATGTTATCCCTTTTAGGTGGAAACACTAGAATATCACCGGTATAAACCTCATATTCATTCGGATTGGTAATCCTCAATGTTTGGTACCTTATCCCTAACTTCCTCCTCCACAAGGGTTGCATAAAGCTGACACTCCTTTTTTTGATGTCTACTCATACACATTAAAAATATTTCCTTATAAAAATAAGACCTATAATCCCTTATAATTTCCTCCACTTCCATTCTTCATTAAATCCCTTAAGACCTTAAATCCCTTATAACGTCTTCCACTTTCCTTCTTCATTAAGAAAAACAAATGCCTTATTAGTCCCTGCCCTCCGGGCCTGGCAGGGACTATAGTAATCGATTCTCTGCGATTACATTAGTTTGACACGGGAACCGATAATCTATTTCGGTTAAACAGAAATTAAACCAAAGTTTTTGCGATAACATATGGATATGGCCCACTTTGCCAATGCATGTAACCAATGGCTAAAGCGATCGTCTTATTTGGCCTCATTACGAGGTATGAGGTCTCAAAACTTAGGCAAAACTTAGGAAAATGTTTTGGTTAATTACGACATGTTCCCCTCAGTGAAGTAATGCTATCGTTGGCGATAGCATTAGTTGGGTCACATTTAATGTTAGCCAAACATTACGGGAATTGGTAGCCAAACATTACGGGAATTGGGGGTATTGTCGTAGGTTGCCCTCCACGCCTCCACGCCTGCCATCTGCCATACATGCAAGCCTACGCCTGCCACCAACTTTCCTCTTATACTCCCCAAGGTGCGCGGTGCTTGTTGAACCTGGTCACCTGTGCGCGGTGCTTTTTGAACCTGTCAACGGCCCTTCATCCTTCATCATGCTGCAACGTCCCTTCATCATGCTTCATCTGCAACGGTTACGATTATCAATTGTCTATGGCACGCCTGTCACACACAGTGATATATGTATGAAGATGTCTCCCTGTTCGAATCCTATCTGTAAGAGATCGTATTATGCTTCTCTGCAAGATATTCAACGCATCAAAATGTCTGTTGGAGGGGTAATTTATCAGTATTCGAAAACTGTTAGTTTCTGAAACTTTATGCAACTGGATTTTTGTTCGCTGAACTGTGCATTGTTTTTACAAACAGTGAATGATGCGATAATGGGCGTGGTTTTCTATGGACTTCAACGATACCTGCGGCTTACTCTTGGTGGTCCCGCGGCCAAATCTGTATTAATCGTTTCTCTTGCTCATTGTGTAATTTCAATGGCTAACTGCTCTATTAATCGTATTCATCTCTGTAGAACCTGAAAGAAAATCCATAAAGTCAAGATCAGCTGTTCACATTCTAACTGCAGACTTTCTCTAAAATTAGGTTAAACGTTTTCCCTTTTACGAAAAACCATTCAGTATTCATTAGATATCAACCTAGTGTAACCTAATGCACTTACGGTATCGGTAGTAGGATCACTGTCAAAAGGCCCTTAACATTTCTTATGAAATTCAAAGATATTTCGAAGATTCAGGAAGGTGCCGCAAGGAGGAATTCACCCTAGTTGAAACACCTGAGATCGAATGTTGGGAATGCAGCCAAGCGTGGATTTATCAGAGTCGACAGCGCTCCAACATTAGTTCAAATGATTACTACAGAGTGCAGAAGGGTGCAAAAAATAGAAGGGCGTGCAATTGTTCTGAACCTGAATATGCTCAGAAGTCTGGGCGAATTTGAGTGCAATTGCATCATCAAAAAATAAAAAAAATCTCTTGCGAGTGTCATAGCTATAGAAAAGCCTAGGGCCTGGAACTTAAAAAATGTTCAATAAACAAGAATACAACGCTGAGGCCAGCCAACACTTGAAAACATTACACAATTAGCGGAAACCCACTTTTATGGTTTCATAAACAACCTTCGGAGAACCAATATTTGTTAGAGAGCAAGCAAGGCATGCCAAAACATAGAAAGAAATCAACATTTTGTTCAATTTCCAACCTGCAAGTGAAGGACAAATGAGACTGGGTAAACCCATTGAACTGATTCCTTTGGAAGCCACTTTGTAACCCTGTTTCTCCGCATGCAATAAGAGGTAAATACCCTGTTAGGGTTTAAACCATTGCATGAAATTAAAGGAAAAAATTCATCAAATAACTCAAACAAGTTAGGGAGAGCTTACCTGAGTTTCCATGGAGGGAAGGACTCCATTTGTTAAGAATAGTCACCAAGGAAGAGAAATCGAGGGCTTTCTTCCATAAATAAATACATATGTGTGGATAACCCGAAGCAAAGGAGAGGTTAACTGCGATAACACTGAAAAGATGCAGTGGTATGACGCCCTTTTGTCTCAGACAACTAGTTGCACAAAGAAAAATTTTAGAGCCACGTTCCATTCAGACACGGAGTGCATGAATTACACCAGCATCAACCCAACAGGTAGTTAGCCTAACCCTACCTCGGTAAACCATGATCATCAAATAAGCACCGTAGGGTTCCATTGCAAGGTCGCTTCTAGGTGGCGGTTGGGAAGTGTGGCCACCAGGATGTGTGTCTCAGAGTTTCGAGAACCATCCAACTTTATTAATACAATGTATATGCAAAACTAAACTTAGATTAACCTTATTGTAAATCAATTCACCCGTGGTTTTTCAAGTCATGGCTAATACCATCGACCTTTCAATAGTTCATTTTAATTACAATTATGTTGCCTGAGGTATATCATGTGCTACCTTAGTTTAACAAGTTCGTCCCTGTCGTGAACAAGTTCGTGGCGTACTATAAATCCCATGTCTCTCATCGGTGATGATTTCTCTATGCGAAAATGAAGCATCTGGTATGCGTGCAGGCATGTTGGTGTTTATCATAAGGCATTTGGTATGCATGTAGGCATGTTGGCATATAGGTTAATAGGTTAAAAGGCTGCGAAGAGGCATGTGTCATACATGCAGATATGGCACTGTGCATGGTGATCATGGTGACAAGTCAAATGGGGCCCACGACAAGTGGAATGGTGAACTAAATAAAAATATCATCATTTGGTTACACGATTAATATTTCATTTTATTCTGTTTTTAGATCTGTTGAGACGGAAGTTTCATGCAGAAGCTATTGGTTGCTATAATGAAGTTCTTCGAATAGATCCAATGGCAGGTGATGGTCTTGTAAACAGAGGAAACACTCTCAAAGAGATTGGTCATGTTAGTGAAGCAATTCAAGATCAGAAACGAGTTGTGACCTACCATGGCTGAAGGCCATGCAAACCTTGCCTCTGCTTACAAAGACAGGTATATGGCTATATTTTTATACCGTGAGGTGATCTATTATTTCTGAATCAAGCTGTAGCTATACATACGTTTTGACATGTATTTTTTGTTCCATTTGTAGCTTTCTGTTCTCCCTAGTGTGCAACCATTTCATGCAATTGCTTATCCAATTGATCCTATACTTGCATTGGACATCAAGTATGTGTGATCCAGATCAGATTATGCAATGTGTATGATTTACAATTCAACAATGATTATGATTCATATATGTTTTTTCACAGCCGCAAGTATGCGGAACATTGTACCCTAATTGCGTCTCTACAGTGTCCTCACGGGCTGCTGAACAGGCATTATGAAAAGCTTATACAATGTGACCCTCGGTTAAACTTGCTTAGTAAGAAAGGTTTCCTTAGCGACGCTTCTCCACTTTTTGATTCTAAAAGCACAGTGTTTCAAGACCAGGATGAGCAGTCGAGCTATGCGAAAGCACAAGAAAATGGGTCTCATGTTTTCACGCAGTTTAATCAATTGAAGGAGGAGTATCTGGCACCCTTATGATGTTTCCCAGATGGAGCACCACCAGTGGCTCAGACACTGGTTCCAAAATTTGAACCACTCGATTCTGAAATCAGTACAATTACAGTTAAGGCTACACCTCATGAAACACCTTTGCCTAGTTCAGGTATGTGACATGGTCTATAAAGGCTAGTTACTGGTATTCATCAGTTGATATGAATTAGTGAAATGTTTCCTATTATCGTAAGAAAATAAATTTAGGATATTGCTTAAAAGAACTCGATTTGCTTTCCATGTTCAAAAGTTGTATTTTTCTTTGTATTAAAACTAGTGACATTTCGTTTAACATCAGTAATGGACTCGTATACTATTGAGGATAATGGAAACAGTGATAGTGATGAGGTGAACATGAAAAGTGCCACACAGTGGGAGCAGATGCGATCATTGGGACCTTTTGATATCTCAGTGCACAAAGAATCTGAGTTAGCATTCTCAACATCTATGAGTACCTTGGCAAATCAGATAGGCTTATGTTTTCAAGAGCAGATACGTTCTTGCGACTCTGTTTCTACAGGGGAAAACAACTTGTCTTCACACAAAAGGATTCTTGATGAAATTGCTCAACATTTACTTGGTGATTCTATCCTATCAGCATCGTTTGATGAGCAATCAATCATTGCAAGAGTTAACTCCATGTGCTCTCTCCTTCAAAAAGACGTTTCTAGCATGACTGCTTCAGAGACGAGTACTGGAAAAGTTCACGAGTCACTGACAGGTTATGAGGCTAAAAATTCCCTTGGAGAAGATGATAAATTAAGGCATGAGATAAACAATGAAAGCAGCAATGCATTTTCAAGGAAGTGTGATTGTGTTCCTTTTCAGTTGGTCGGAAAATAGTGCCATGGTTATAGGTAATATGGTTATAGGTAATGCTTCTCCATAGCTTATAGTGTACTTGTTGCTGTATTACTAAAATAATGTGTACTGGTTATGTCTACAGTCAAATCCCGTTGTTTCACTCTCAGGAAAAGGCATACGATAAAGTTTTACTACCAGTTCTGCTGGTTGACATACTCACAGAGACAATAGGTCCTTGACAGTCTATAATGGTAGCTTATCTGGATGAAAGCAGCCCGCCCAATCAACTGTGAGGGTCCGGAGTAGTCTCAATCTCTGGAAGAAGGAGTCCCATTTTAAATGTTTGAGCCATTAATATTCTGGTCTGTCCAGATCCTGTGAGGTCTGCTTTTGATATGCAGGGTCTCATTCTTGACAATGGACTCAGATTTGATATTTCATTAGTCATACTATTAGTTTTTTAGTATTTATTTACATGTTTTCCCATCTGCATTATAATGAACTTCATGGATTTTGTCCCTCATTATTTCCAACTTGTCTTCTATGACATCGTTGTTCTCTACTGTGTAGTGTTCTACTGCTTTTAACTTGCTGTTGACATCTCCCTATGCCTCTTTTTTGCCACTCCAACTGTTTGGTTCTGGCTTCTTTACCTTTTTCTGCATTGAATGCTGACCTCCGTGTTTCTCCTCCTCATAATCAATATCGGGACAGATGGAATAAAATTTATCAAGCTTCTCTAATTTAATGTCCACAGTCAGGAGGATGGCAATCTAGTTCTCCACATGCTCCAACCTGGGTTTTGGCTTCTTTACTTTCTTCTGCATTGAATGCTGACCTTTGTGGTTCTCCCCACAATCAATATCGGCACATATGGAATAAAAGTTATCAAGCTGGTCTAATTTGTTGTCTGCACTCAGGAGGATGACAATCTGTTTGCTACCTGCTCCAACCTGGGAAATGAATGAGATATGATGCTATGGTTCTTTTTTTTTTTTTGGTCCTATTACAGGAGTACATAGATAACATTCGAGAAACATATACAAGACATTTTAAAGCAAAGGATGAAACCAAGAGACAAATTGTCGTGGCAACTTACCTCATTGATAGGCTTGAGAAGGTGATTTGTAAAGGCTATCTGTAAAGAAGTTGGAATTTCGATTGGTATAATTTCTTTGTAGTTGTTGTTTGGATGGACAATTAGCGATGATGTACATCTCTCTTTTCATGTTATTTCTTTATTGTTTCATATGTTTTGCAGCTTTATATTATCCGCTAATTTTAACTTTTGCTTGAATAATTGATGTTGATCTCATTATTCAGTTTCTAAGCATGATGATTTTGAACCAAATCTGTTTTTAAGAAAAGTCTGGTATCTTTTCTTTGGTTTCCTTCCTGATTTTTTCTTTATTTCCTGTAGCTATCATGGATTGCATTGATGGCATTCTGCAATTGGGTTGAGGCTGCAATGAATCATGGATTGCATTAATGGCATTCTGTAATTGGGTTCACTTTTTGGTTATTCAAGGATGCCTCTATGGAACAGTTAGAGCTCATAAAGACCATCGGTGCAACAGTGATCTTGAAATTGTGCACTGTCCATAAATTCACTTTAACCTACAATTAATCATCGGAGTTATCAACACAAGTAGCAGCTGCAGACGAGCTGTTACAGTGGTGTCAAAAGTGGTTGACAATCATCTAATTTCAATTGGCATTTGTTGCTTGCATCTTGAACAAGTGTCTTCTGGTGGAATTGGGTGTCTTTCTTACTACTGCAACTATCATCTTCTTGGCTGAGTTGGAAATTGTTTGATAGATTAGCATTGCTGATTAATGTTGTTTTCTCTCATTGGTATCTAACTTTATAGTGACATTGGTTTTAAAGAATATATCTACTTGTCACTGCTTTTTCCCAGCTCAGAGCAAGGACTTGCTGCCCTGCAGCCCCTCTTATTATAATAGTTTAGAGTATCATGATACTTTTCGAATCATTACATAACTATGAGGCAAATATGAACACAAGAGAATGATATTCAAATTTTATTTGACACTTACCAAATTTTCTTTCCCACTTACACCATTAAAGCCTCTTATTATTATTATAAATGAGTGAACTCAATTCGATTTTGCTTACATTAAAATAAACATCATAAAACTTGACTTATTCTATTAAAATAAGCATCATAAAACTTGACTTATTCTATTTGAATGTCGTAATTGTCTATCGAAATATGTTAAAGTCTGACTGAAGTCATTTATTATTGTTGTCTCCTTTAAAAAAACACTCTAATCCACTTTTTCTATCTTTAGGGATAATTTCCCAAAATAAAATGTCAATAAAGATTATTTCATATCATCCCAACATTATTTTTTAAAATAGTTTAGGCTTTTTTAGACTCACGTCGAATAGACCAACTGCCACTTCAAATTGCTGACAGAAATGTTAGTTGGTTGTTTCCAATTACACGATCACGGTGGATGTATCTGTATATTTTTTCTTATTTCTAAATAGGTCAAACACCGGCTTAAATCGTTAAGGAACTTTAATCATTGCTGAAAATTTCATAGCTTTTATCAAATTTAACAATAAAGGAATATGAGACATAAGAATTTTACAACTTTTATCAAATTTGTCACTGAAAATGGACTGTTATTCGTACTGCATCGGCGTACTACTGTCTTTGTTTTATCGCTGGAAAAAGAGTGGTTTTCTGCAAAACCGCTTACTTCCCGGCTTAATCGAGAACAGATCAATACAGAATATTCCACGTATACCATAACGGGTTGGGAAGAGCCAAAGTTAGATTCTCCGTAAGTGATCCATGACTTTATGTATATTAGTGGTCGCGTGCCATGCAACTTTCATGGATATTACACATTTTCACTTATACCATTATAACCTGAAATTCTTCGTGTACCACACATCTAAGAGAAAATTCCATTTTCTTTTTCATTTAATTCATATTCATGACTTTGATTCCTTTGAAAACATCTCAATTTTAGATTCGATGGACTGAAAAATAACAATTATGTGGTTATGATAAAAATTGAAGAACCAAATTTTTATTTAAACTGGGCAACTCAGAGGTGAGGAGTTCTATTAGGAGATTGTTTCAGTAGAATGCTCTACATCTAAATCACATTATAAATCATGAATATATAATAAACGCGCAAATAGGGAAATTAGAACAGATACCTAATAAATAGGAACTAATTCCTAATCTAAGGCTCCAACTCTCTCCTAAATTACATTTCCCCATTATCTGCAACACTCCCTCTTAATAGAAAAATGGCTTCACAAGTACTCCTAACATTTCCCTAAACAATTCAAACTTGATTCTACCGAGAGGCTTAGTGAAAATCTCAGCAGCGTTATCACATGTATTGTAATATTCAATATGGATTTCCTTCGACTGAACTCCCTGACAAAATAAAACTGTGTATCAATGTGCTTTGTGTTTTTATGAAATACTAGATTATTTGCAAGTCTGATGGAGCTCTAGTTGTCGCATTTGATAACTGTTGCAACCTTTTATTGTTCTCCAGGATCATGGAGAAGTCTCCTCAACCAAACTTCTTAACATGTTGCTGCACACATCGGTTGATACTCAACTTTTGTTGAAGACGAAGATATTGTGTTCTACTTTTTGTTGCTCCATGCAATGACCCTAGACCCAATGCTGAATGCATAGCCTGTTATGGATCATTTGTCATCTACAATTCCAACCCAGTCAGAGTCTGAAAAACCTGTCAATTTAACATCACACGAATCAGTATATTTAATACCATAGTCTAAGGTTTCTTGAAGATACCTTAAGACACCTTTCACTGCAACCCAATGACTCTCAAGAGGATTTGACATAAATTGGCTCAATACACTAACTACATAAGCCAAATCTGGCCTAGTTGTAGTCAAGTATATTAGACTCCCAACCAAATGTCTATACAATGTTGCATCCACCTCCCTAGAACCATCATCATTATGAAGTTTTCTATCTTGTTGTAAAGGCATGAATGCAACTTTGCACTGATCCATTCTAAATTTTTTTAGTAAACTCCCGACATACTTACCCTGGGACAGAAAAGTCTGGTCAAAATCCCTCCACACTTCTAGACCCAAACAATCATCTCAAAAACCTATGACATCTACTCTTTGATTTCTTTAATGAGTTCATCTGCATTTCTTGTAATGATAAGGTAATCTACATATAAAGAAATCAAAACAATTTTCCCCTCTTTGTCAAACACGGTATACAAATTAGGGTCATTCTTGCTTCTTTTATAACTATGTTGTAGGAAAAATGAATCAGTTTCATCATACAATGACTTAGGTGGTTTTTTTAGTCCATACAATGCTTTCTTCAATCTACAGACTAAATTTTCTTCCCCTTGTTTGACAAGTCCTTTAGGTTGCACTAAATACACTTCTTCTTTTAATTCTCCATTTAAAAATGCAGATTTCACATTTAGCTGGTGTATCATCCAATGATGTTTAGTATCTAAAGAAATTAGCATTTTGATTGTGTTTACTTTAGCTACAAGGGTGAAGGTTTCCTCATAGCCTATACCTTCTTTATGTAAGTACCCCTTTGCAACCAACCTAGCTTTATGTTTGTCTATACTCCCATCTGCGTTCAATTTAGGATTGTATAGCGATTTGCAACATATGGGTTGTTTGCCTTTAGGTAATTCAACCGGATCCCAAGTTTTATTTTAAGTATTGATTCATATTTCTCTTCCATGGCTGCCCTCCATTCACTATATTGACTAGCTTCTTTATAACTCAAGGGTTCAACAAAATTTAACATACTAGTTATAAAAGAAATCTCCCTATATCTTGTTGGCAACTAAATCTGCCTACTTGATCTCCTAAGTGTTGGAGTGGCTTCAAACCTATTCTGATCATCCCTTGGTGGGCTTGGCTTGGAAACTGCATTTGTACCATCCAATTCCTTTTTCTGTTGTTTTTGTTGCTCATGGTTGTCTCCTATTTCATCACTCCTTTCTTCCATCAGCAAAGGCATGTGCCACTCTTTATTGGCACTCTCATGGTTTCCATCATTAACCTTCTCAAGAAATACTACATCTCTACTTGCAAAGGCTTTATCAGTAGAGGGATTAAACAATTTATATGCTTTAAAATTTGTGCAATACCCAACAAAAATGCATTTAATGGCCTTTGAATCTAGTTTCTTCCTATCCTCCTTTGGAACATGAGCAAAAGCTTTGGAGCCAAACACTCTTAAATGATTTACTACATGCTTAAAACCTAGTAAAACTTTGAAAGGAGTTTTAAAGTCAAGAATTTTTGTTGGACTCCTATTCTTCAAATAAACTGTAGTATTTATTACTTAACACAAAATCCATTAGACATATTCTAACCTTTTAGCATGCTACAAGCACAGTCCACAAGGGTTTTGTTTTTCCTCTCTGCAACCCCATTCTGTTGATGAGTGTGGGGTACTGTGAACTGCTACAATATCCCATGGTCTTTATAGCATTTGATGAAACTAGCCTTCTTTTATTCTCCCCCTTGGTCCGAGCAAAGAATCTTGATGAATTTTCATATTTGCTTCTCAATCATGCTTCTCAACTCTTTCAAGTATTCAAAAGTATGATTCTTTTTTCTAGGAAAATATACCCAAGTGAATCTCGTACAGTTATCAACAAATATTAAGAAATAATAGGCACCTCCCAATGACCTCATCTGCATTGGCCCACATAAATCAGTGTGCACTAGCTCTAGTATATCTCTCTTCTTTCTATCTACATTTACAAGAAACTCATCTTTGTGCATCTTCCCAAGAGCACATGCTTCACAATCAACATGAACATTATTTAAAATAAGGACACCATTAACCATACCTCATTTTTGAAGTAGCACCAGGTCATTGCAATTAATATGGCTCAGTCTTTGATGCGATAAATCTTCTGCAGTCATAACTAATGATGTCAATGCTTCGTGTGGCACACTTTCACATTCAGCTTGTAGAGACCTCCCACATGAACACCTGATGAAATTTGCTACATACAATCCAACAGATTTTTAATAACATAATAAGATTTTAAAAACTATACCTTGAGATTCAGATCCGTTATCATAGAAACAAAGATCATATTATTTTTTATTCTAGGTACATACATTACATTTTGAATATGCCTAATATTTCCATCTGGAAAAATGATAGGAACATTACTATATCCTTTGATTTGACCCTCTATCATCACCAATATAGATGTTTTGTCCACTGCTGGTCTCTTTAAATTTTCAAACCAATGTCTGTTTCCTGTCATTTGGGTGGAAACTCCTGAGCCCACAAACCAAATTTCTGCTTCATCATCCTCAACAAAAAAAAATATAATCAGATATGAACAGTCTAAGATTCTAATTATATTCTTCATCAACAAAATGACTTGCATGTTTCTTATGTCTCTCTTGACCTTCATCAAACTTCTTCTTCCAACAATATTTAGCTATGTGACCAACTATTCCACAATAAAAACAATTGGGTCCTAAATCACTTCTGTTTGAGGGCATACCTTGAGGTGATTTTCTTTGTGGTTTACTTCCTCCTTTCTGTCCTTCATATTCCTTCCATCTGAAGGGCTTCTTCTTGGCCATTAGAGAAAATATGAACTCTAGGTTTCAGGTTCATCCGACTTTCCTCCTCCTACATTAGGATCCCTGTCAATTCTTCAAAATTGGGGATTTTCTCTCTCGCATTTAAGCTAGTGATAAACATTTGATAGTCCTCAGTCATACCATTCATGGTAATCGTGACCAGATCAGTGTCTGACATTGTTTCGCCAATGTCGCCCGACCTATTTTTGAGCTCCTTGATACGAGAGATGAACAGTACTACTGATTCATTCTCCTCCATTTTAATGGAGAGAATCATATTCTTTAGAAACAACAGGCAATTTGTGTTCTTTCTCATACATGTCTTTGAGGGTTGTCCATATGTATGTTGTAGATTTGCATTCTTGGATATGAGGAATAATGCAATCTTTCACAGACAATTTAAGGAGCACCTTCACTTTATTCTCCCTTTTTGCCCAATCCTAGATTATTGTTGTTGTTCCCGTATAGTTAGAGTTGGCTTGAACTCATCACTAGTTGCAATCACCCATGCATTTTGCCCTTCAAACAGGGTCTGCAACTTAAATTTCCAATTGGAGTAATTAGATTCATCAAGCTTATCGCTCTGGTTTAGGTACACCTCTGCCATCTAGTTATTCATCTTGACACATAAAAAAATAATTTCAACCTCTAGCAATTAAAAAACCAGATCTACCCCAGATCCACGCCAAAGATCAGAGCGAATTATAATGCTTGTGTTTGCTATATTGATGACAATGCAGGCAAAAGGAATTTTTTTTTCTCACGAAGAATAAAAGTGAAAACTGCGTGATAGGGAAAACAAATGCAGCACACCTAGAGGGCCACAATTTACCGACTCTCGTGTTGTAGGGGGAAGTCGAGGTTCTACAGTGATTTGGCTGATCGAGCCTCCCTGGAATTGCTAAGTCGCGCTATGGGCCACTGATGCTCCATCTCCAACACGCAACACTCCAACAGTACTGCAGTGATTTCACCACGCAACACTCCAATAATACTGAAGTATAGCCAATGTGTTAAATCTAGTTTTATAACAACGACATATGTTTTAGAACAAACAACTGCACGGATCTAAAATGCATTAACTCAAGGCCGATTGACGCGGTCCTCACCTCCTAACCCACTTCGATCCCTCAATCCGGTGTCGATCCCTCAAATCGGCACTGTTGTTAACCACACTCGAGCAGATCTCACACGGGCTCCTCAGAGTACTTGATCACTGATAGATGATCAACAACTACATGCAGATCCAACTAATCTCAGATCTCCCTGATCGAATGCATGCAAAAAATTTGCCACAATTCACTAGAAACTCCACAGTGATTCACGAGCCCACCAATGCCAACTTGGCCCTTACACAGATCGCAGCTCGAAGCTCGAACTTATACTTCACACCCATATCACACCAAACTCAATTGAATGAGAAAACATGTGCCACGCCAGCCTATCCCTCACGTTGGACCAAATCTAGACACTTCCACAATAGACGTGGATTTCCTCACGTTAGACCTCCTCACACAGCTTCCTCACACTTGCTACTTAGTCACGAATCTAAGATTGTATGTTTCCTGCCACAAAATCTGTGGTCATTGTGGTTCCCTCGCCAATTGTTATGAAAGAACACAACATATATCCACAACAGATCATAAGCCTTTATGCTAATCAATCGACAACCCTCACTTGAGGACACACACGCCTCTGTTCACCCACTCTACTGTGATACAGAACCAAATTTACCAAATGTACCAAATTTACCAAATTTATTACTCAAACTGGGCAACTCACAGTTGAGGAGCTTCACCAAGAGATTGCCTTGGCAGAACGCATCTAAAGTACATTAGAAATGATGAATATATAGTAAACATGGAAATAGGGAAGTTAGAACGAATACCTAAGAAATAGGAACTCATTCCTCATCTGAGGCTCCAGTAAACTGAGTCTCTCCTAAATTATATTTCTCCATTATCTGCAAGAATTATGAGGTCTTCTATAGAAAAAGTAAATTCCATGGTTCGTAACATTTGGCATTAAACGCTAGAAGAAATAACAAATAATTTATAGTGTGTCAAGGAAATGTAAAGTTGAAAAATTAGTAATACCCAAGCCATTATAATTGGATATGTTTTTTCGTTGTTCTTCATGGTGAACTTTGTTGCATGTGCTCTCCCCTACTTGTAAATGAAGTTAAAGGGTGACTATATATATATATATATTTTTTCAAAGCTGGTTGTGATAATTAATTTCAATCACTTAACCAAATTTCCCCAGTGCCGATAAAGTGAGATTATATTAAAAAACAACGAAAGTATTTGAACAATTAATATAAAATAAAAAAATCGAAAACTTAAAAAATATTTAATTAATAGATTCAGTGTTTTTTCATTAATAATAACGAAAGCTCAATCATAGAACCGATTACTTAATTCCATATTTAATAGTCAATATAACATCTTTTCAAATTTCTAAATGCGACTTTATTTTCAAACTCAAAAGCCTTACATGGATCAAAACAAAATATTTTAAAACCTCAATAGCATGGTCATGAAGAAGAGATATGCGTATAGATTAGAAGGATCAAGGCAGGTTTGTTTTGACAATACATGAGAGACTTCACGAAATGATTGTTTGTGAGTTGTTGGTGATGATTAATAAATTCTTTCAATCTTTCTTTTTAAATTAGGAATTAGCTAGATATATGAAACTCTATATTATAGAATAATACGTAATGTAAGTTCATGTGAAATAAAATTTGTGCTTTTAATCATTCTAACTTGGTATTAGAGTTCGTATGAGTTTGGTCTCGTCTTGGCCTCCCCCATGGGAGTATTAAGGGAAATTGTCGAGGGAAATAGAGAGTATATTGTTAGAAAATATAACTCTAACCATTTTCTAGATGTCATAATTGTCCATCCAAATGTAGTTGAGTTTAGTTTATTTCGGTTGAGTGGTAATTCATTCTCACTAGAGTTATCTATTACTAATGTCTCCAATATAATCTTATTTAACTGATTCATAATATTAAAAAAAGATATCCATCCTCTACATTTCTTTTATTTTTTGTCAGGGTAGGGTATAGAGACTAAGCTGCATAAAAATCCAAAAAATATAGCGTGTTGTCAGAGGCCTTGAACACAAAGGTCGTGAGGAGCTCTACGTCAACAGGAAGTGGCAGTGACTTACAATAATTTAAAAAAAAAAATTAAGTGACTAGCACACTTACTGTCTCTGCTTAATTGCGATGATCAACAAAGCCTTAAAAAACTGAGAGATTTAGTGACCCAATTCACCATCACTTTGTCAATTGTTATAGAGACAAAAGTTTGTTTAATAGGCCTTATGTGATTTCTCAATATTTTTTTTTTTATTCATTAAATTGAAGCCCCAGTTGTATGCCTTCCTTGAAAAGGCTCATTTAAAGGCAAAGACAAACATAAGGTTATCAAAAGGATTTATTTAGAAAGGGGTTTATGAAATTATTTAAAAAAGGTTGAAGCTAGTAGTTTCTTTTAAAAGGGGAAGCCATTATTATATAAAGTCTTTATTGAAGAGAAGGAATTTGTTATTGAAATAAAAGTGCTTTTGTTAAAGTTTTCTTTTAAAGGAAGAGTGCATTGTATTATTTATTTTTAAAAGGAGTTTGTAAAAACAAAAAGGTCGTTGTTGTAAAAAGGTTTTTTAAGAGCTTTGCGAAAGCATTTATGGAAGTATTGTTTTTATGAGAAATTTGATAAAGATTGTATTGAAAGAGAATTTATTTGATATTCTTGAGTCTTCATTGTTGTATGATTTCATTTTGAGCCAAACCCAAAGTCAAAGTTGACAACCGAATTTGGTTCTGAACCTAAGCAACATAGAAGCCACTATAGATGTATTTTTTATTGCATGAAACCTCTATGTTTGTCGATTGATTTAGTTTTTGATTTGTGGTAAGAGAACGCTCAACAAATGGTAAAATCCAAGAGACTAAGAAAGTCGAAATAACACCTAGAGATGTATGAAGTTTTCTTTGGAAGTGAAAAAGAAAAAGAATGTCTTCGCATTGAAATGAAAAAGGGAATGCATTAATGATAACTTTCTTTCCCTCATTGAAGATGAAAAGATAGCCAAGGATGCATGAGACATCCTTTAGATGAATTTTGGTGTAAGGGAGATTTATTCAATTGAAGATAAAGAGTTTGGTGAATCTCATTGTTCTCAACGAAAAGTGGACAATGATTGTAAAGAATTAACAGAAGAAGAGAAGTTGCACATAGATGTTCGTGAATCCCACTATGCACAACTAGAAGTGGATGAAGCTTTGGTCAATCCACCAACAAATTTTGTTGATGACAGTGAAGCTTCCATTGGAGCATCCAATGTTATTATGAATCCAATAATTAATATTTCTGATGTAAACTTTGATGAAGAATTGTTGTCTAAATATGAATGGTTGCAAATGATGCAAAAAAAACATCATAATGACATAATTTTATTTGGTGAGAGAAGGCCAATTGAGTCTAAAAAACAAGTGGAGGAAACAAAGATAGAGGCAAAGGCAAAAGATGAAGTCCGAAAAGGGAAAGCTCTCATTACAAAGCAGAAAGAATATGGTCCCGCAAATGTTTTTAACCTTAATTTTGATTTTAGGTGTGAGAACGTAAGCAAAAACGAAGAAGAAGAAACAATATGAATTAGAGTTCCTTGAAGCATGGATTACAACACCATGCCTTGATAAAGTCTGCACAAAAGTTGCATAAATTAATGTTGAAGACAACATAGATGATAAAAAAATTAATGATTTTTTCATGAAATGGAGCCTTGAAGAAATGTTTTTTTATTATAAACTTATGTTGCAGAAAAATATTGATGATGAAAAGCACATAACAGAAGCTGATATGTGGCAACAGTCCATATACAAGCAAAGTTTTGAAAAAGTCCAGGACGTGCTTAGACATCCTAGAAAAATGGAAGACTTGCACTAGCAAATGAATAATTGAGGTTTGAAGTATACAATTTAGAGGCTATAGGGTCTGGAAGAAATGAAAAAGAAAAGAATTTTTTTTTTTTTAAGAATTGTAAGCCAAGCTAAGACTTAGAGCAGCATGAATCTTAATTAAATTTTATATGGTTGTAATAAAGGGGGAGTATTAGATAATCTAATTCCAACCACCTACTAGGTGTCATAACCATCCATCCAAGTGTCATAGTTAGTTGAGTTCAATCAATTTCGGTTGAGTTGTAGTTCAGTCTCACTGAAGTCATTTATTACTGATGTCTCCAATGTAATCTTATATAACTGATTTCTAATATTGAGAAGAAAAATATTTGATCCACATTTTCTTTTCTTTCCTTGTCATATATGTGTTTGTAGAGAGTGTATTATTGTTTTGTTTGTAGTGGGGTATTTGTCCATCAATTACATAAGGAAGTGAAATGATGCTTGTGAGTTAAAGATTGTGTGGAATTGTAGTTGCAATTCCCAACTTCGACAAATAACAACTTCCAAATCGTTTCAATCAACTCTTTATTTTCCGTGAATAAAATTATTCTTATTATGTTCCGTATCTTCCCGATTAATAGAATAAATTGCGGAAAATTGCATGTGCCCTCGAATTTGGTCACAAGCTAGATTTAGTACTTTGAAGTAATTGTGAATTTATTTTTCAATCTATATTGGTTGCAATATTTGTAAATATTTACTATTGTTGTTGTTAAGGATATATGTTCCAGTAGATATATCGACAAAGCAATAGAGAGTAGAAAGATTATATGTTGCAGTAGGTTTTCCAGGTTTATTCTACGACAAACTATTTCTAGAGAAATCTCTCAATTTTGTTTATTTTTTGTTTGGTCTTCACTAGCTTTTTTAGGTTCTTGCTGAGATTTTAGAGGAAAATCTAGTGACATTGAATAACATAAAAATCTTCTACATAGGAGCTTCTCGGGAAGTTGGGGAAGCGTATTTCTACATTTCGTAAATATTTCAACACATTTTTTTAGAACTTGTGTAGAGGAGATGATTGGTGGGGTTCACATGTTTTTTTACTTTAATGTGTCAAACATTTTACGATCCAATTAATCAACGTTACATGATCATAAAAATGATTTAATAATTTCAATGCTAGAAGAGATAGATTATTATTTATCAATTGCATACCCAGTGAAATGATCAGACTTAAAATTGTATGGAGCTATAGAGGTAGGAACTGTTGTATCATGTGGCAAGGGACAATGTCCATTATGTTGGTATCATTGAACCTTTCAATTTTTTTACAACAATTACATTTCAGTGAACAGGCTCAATATGGATGGTTGTCTAGATAGTTTGGCAGTTGTGGATCTAGGGAAGGATCCCTCATTTGTTGAAGACATTGCAGTGGTCTTTCATGAGGTTATGCAAAAACTTGAGATGATGTTCAATAATTGACTTTGGGAGATGGATGATTTGGGATTTCAAGAGTGCAACTCAGGAATCCAACTTTCCAACTACACCTTTCGAAGAGTTATGAGGCAACTTCATGGAGCATGTGCTGATCTCGAATTTGTAAATAATTTAAAGAATAATTATGAATTATATTGTTTATGGGTGGTTTCAATAGATTTTTGTAATGTAAAAATTAAAAGGAGGACTTGGAGTTAATACTTACATTCTATATCTTAAATGCGTGTTCGTTAGTTGTTGGTAATTCTTTAGAAATTATCTCAATCAATCCTCCTCAATTAGGAATGATTTAAATACCATTTTAGATCCATCTAACTCTAGATCTATCATGCATCGAGAGGGATTGAATCCATCAAGGTGAAAACCTTCTTTTTGGAGTGTAGAATTTGAGGAAATGTATTCACCTCGAGGGTTTGTACCCCTCTCGGAGCATGATAGATCTGGAGTTAGATGGATATAGGATGGTTCTAGTTGAGGGCAACAATGTCATATTTTTAGATTATCATTATTATGTATATGTTTGAAATACACTTCATACTTCAAAATTTACATTATGTTTTCTTTGTTTGACATCACTGTATAATTTTTTTCTTTAATTTAGTCTATTCTACTTCCCTTGAATGGTTTGTACATCTGTGTTTAGATTTTTTGAGTTATTTGCGTTGTATGTGTTTGGATTCTTTTAGTGGTTTGTGTGTTTATGTGTTTGGATATGGATGGTAATGTTTGTGAATGTTACGGTTTTTGTGTTATATTTCTATATGTGTATGTAATTGTCTATTACTAATTAGTTGGTGATGAAGGAAGACTAATTAAGTATTAAAGAGTAGTTCTAATTTTAAATTTGTTGATTACCTCAATCTGTTGAGATGATAGATATTGTTAATAACTTTGATTATGAAAGTGGCGAAATACAAAATTTTATTGCAAAGTGACAATGTAATAGTGTTGAATGGAAAAACATGTGAATAATAAGAATGTAGTCAATTACAAATAGTGTTCATCGTGATCAATCAAAAGTATTTTCTTCTACTATTCTTATTGTCATCCTTGTTAGTTTTGCCATATTTTCACATCTATTATATAAAAAGTGCAGATGAAATCATAAACCATTCAAATATTTAACTCGAGCTACCATAGTAAACATATTTATTTTTCTCTCTTGATCTCCAATATTAATTGCTTGAATTACTATAACACATAAATCAATGCACATTGTCAATAATTTTTTTTATACTTACACTAAAATTAATCACATTTTTAATCCAATCACTTTAAAATTAATGTACCATCATGCATCTGGTTACATCAAATCATAAATCAACATCTACACTGAAATCAATGCATCTAATGCAAGCAATCAAATATGATTAGAAAAAAACATCTAGACTAAAATCAATGCATCAAATGCAAGAAATCATATAAGACTATAAATCGTCATCTACACGGAAGTCAATGCATCTAGTGTAAGAAATCAAATTTAATAAAAAATTAACATCTACACTGAAATCAATACATGTAGTGAAAAGAATCAAATATAATTAGAAATCAACATCTATACTGAAATCAATGCATCTAGTGAAAGCAATCAAATAGAATTAGAAAACATCTACACTAAAATCAATGCATCTAATGCAAGCAATCAAATAGGGTTAGAAATCATATTTACATTGAAATCAATGCATCGAGTGCAAGAAATCAAATATCATTGGAAATCAACATCTACATTGAAATCAATGCATCTAGTGCAAGCAATCAAATAGGATTATAAATCACCATCTACAATGAAATAAATGCATCTAGTGCAAGCAATCAAATAGGATTATAAATAACCATCTACACTGAAATAAATGCATTTAGTGCAATAAATAAAATAGGATTCGAAATCAACATCAACATTGAAACCAACGCATCTAGTGCAAGCAATCAAATAGGATTAGAAATCAACATCGACACTCAAACCAATGCATCTAGTGCAAGAAATCAAATATCATTAAAAGGCAACATCTACACTGAAATGAATGCATCTAGTGAAAGAAATCAAATAGTATTATAAATCACCATGTATGTTAAAATAAATTCATATATTGTAAGTAATCCCCTTCCCTATCTTCCCCCTCCATCTCTCCTTCTTTGTGTCTCTATTTCACCCCCAAACATACACATACTCTCTACATCTATGCCTTGTCACTCTGTCTCTCTCTCCACTTATCTCTCTCTATGTATTTCTTCTTCCCTCCCCCTCCCTCCCTCCAACTCCATATCTTTGTCCCTCCCTCTCTCCTCCTATCTCTCTCCTTCCTCTCTATCCCTTTCTCTCCCCCCATCTCTCTCTCTCTCTCTCTCTCTCTCTCTCTCTTTCTCTCTCTCTCTCAAAAATTTGTCACCTCTCCCTCCCTCTTCCTCCTCTCTCTTTCCTTCCTCTCTATCCCTTTCTCTCCCCCAATCTCTCCCTCTCTCTCTCTCTCTCTCTCTCTCAAACTTTGTCACCTTCTCCCTCCCTCTCTCCTCCTCTCTATCCCTCCATATTTGTGTCTCGCTCTCTCTCTCTCTTACCTTTCTCTCACTCCTCTCCTCTCTTTCTCTTAATTCCTCCTCTCTCCTCTAATTTAATTTATCTCCTTCAATGCAAGCTATCACATAGGATTATAAATCACCATATACATTGAAATCAATGTAGCTTGTGCAAGAAATATTCTTCCCTCTCTCCCCACTCCATATATATCTATATCTCCCTCTATATGTCCTTATTCGTCTCTCTATCTCACCCCCCGCCAAACATAGATGCTCTCTCTCTCCATATTTATCTAATTCTCCCTCTCTCTATATCTCTCTTCTTCCCTTTCTTCACCTTCCATCTATATATCTATCTCCCTCTACCTCTCATTTGTCTTTCTATATCACCCCAAAAACATACACACTATTTCTCCATATCTATATATCTCTCCCTCCCTCTTCCTCTCCCTTTAATCTCTCTCTCTCTCTCTCCCTCCCTCCCTCTCTCTCTCTCTCTCTCTTCCCTCTCTCTCCCTCTCCCTCCCCTCTCTCTCTCTCTTCCCTCCAACTCTATCATTATCTCCCTCCCTCTCTCCTTCTCTCTCATTCTCTCTGCCCCTTCTCTCCATCTCTCCTTATTTGTCTCTCTATCTCACCCTAAAGAATAAACATTCTCTCTTCATATTTTCCTTATTGCTCATTCTCCCTCTCCAGTTTTCTCTATCTATGTATTTCTTCTTCTCTTTCCCTCTCTCCTTCCAACTCAATGTCTTAATCCCTCTCTCTCGCCTCCTTTCTCTCACTCCATTTATCTCTCCACCTCTATCACTATATGTCTTTGTTCTTCCCTCCCATATATATCTAGAGTTGTATTTATTAAAATTTATTAGGTTGAATAATATTAATATTATAATATACTAATATTAAATTTAATGATGTTTTTCACATGCCATGGTAACAAAATTTATGATAAAACTATATTAAATGAATATTTTCGAATATTACAATTTGGAAGTGGAAATATTTATGTGTACAGAGATTTTAATATATGGTTTTCATTTTAAAGATTCATTTTACAAATAATTAATTAGAATAATTTTTAAAATACTTTAGAGAAAGATTTTGGATTTTTTGTGGAGTTGTTTTAGTAAGGAGTAAAGATGTTTAAAAGTTTACCTAATTGGGAATTTTAATGTGGTAAAAAAAAATTTAAGGTAAATTTATGATCCATTTAAATTGAGGGTATATGCTGAAAGAACTGTTAAAAGCATGAGATAATTCTATTGTAATTTTTTTATCTAAACACATGAGATAATTGTGTTGTAGTTTTTTTTTTTATTATTTATATGGTTATTTTCATTTTTGTTTAGGGCCAACATTAATTTTTTCTATTTTCATTATTTTTATTTATTGGGGAGACTAACATAAGCATTATTTACATTTCTAATTTTTTATTTTTATGTTGGCCCATATTACCTAAAATTTAACTTTGAACACAAATCTACTTACACATAGGGGTCATACTGGGGTGTAGAATACATCTCTCACAATAAACACGAGATAATTGTGTTGTATTTTTTTTTATCTATATGGTTATTTTCATTTTTTTTAGGGTCAACATTACTTTTTTCTATTTTCATTATCATTATGTATTGGATAGATTAACATAAACATTATTTAGATTTATAATTTTTTATTGTTATGTTGGCCTAAAATTTATCTTTCAACACTGATATACTTACACATCGGGGTCATACTGGGTTGTAGAATGCACCTCTCAACAAAATAAGAAACTCTATATTATAGAATATATAATATAATAAAAAATAAACATCTACACTTAAAATAATAGATGTAGTGAAAGCAATAAAATATAATTAGAACCCCAAACGAGGTGAGAGGGGGCTGGAAGACCCATTGAGAGGGTCATTATGACAAGGACGTCTAAAGGCAGTGCCAGTGCCTCCCACATGCTTGAAGTGAAGGGCACGGTGGCTTTATGCATGATTATGATAAGATGGAGGAAGGAAGGTGTCATTCACATGCACCAGAATTGGTTGACAGCAAAGAGGGTTAGTATAGAGGAGAGAGATCATGAAGAGGAGACAAAAACAAAGCTGGCATAGTATTTTCAGGAAGGAGAAGAGATAAAATGATCCCAAGCACTAATTTATGGGTATGTTCTATGCCTGCACTTCATTATGCTCCCCTACATCTGGTTTGTTGAATTGGGATTGCATGGGGGCAAGGGGCTAGGGAGAGAGAGAAATTGGGGTGGTGGGAATAACTTGTAGGTGAAGGGTGGCAGGATTCATTGTAGCTACAGACGTTATGCAGAAATATTACTCTGCCTAGACACAAAATTCTCGTGCATGGGGTCTGCTGGGGTTTCACTCCACTTTGACATTCCCCTCTCATGCATGGGGATCATAGTGATGGGGAGGGAAGGTTGCTGGCCGAGTGAACCATGTCTACTTGTATGCTTGGAAAACATAAGGGGAAAGGGTAAGGTAGTGACAACTAATGTAGAGTTAATTCCAGTCTAGGTCCTAGAACGAGTCATAAAGTCTAGGGATCTGAGGAGGTCAGGGGCCATGAAGGCAGACACCAAGGCCCTGAGGGGATTCATTCGGGGGGAGGGGGGGGGGGATGTTCAAGGCAGGAGTCCTCCGTAACTGGGGAATTGGCATGTTGAAAAAGTCGGCCAGGCTAGCTTTGGTTGGTGGTGGGAGCAGGGCATGGCTCATAAAGTAGGGGAGGGATACCTGGTATAGGAAGGGGCTCAAAAGAGGGGAGTTCGAGATGAGAAGAGGCAAGAATTGTAGAGACGAAATCCAGGGTATAGGGGACGAGGTCAGCCAACAAGGGGCATAGGGGAGAAGGAGCAGAGCTCCTTTAAAGTGGGCTTCTAGGCCTCTAGTACTATGGGCAGCCATGTAATTCATGACCAGAATCGTGGCCATTATTAGCGTAGGGTAGGGGCATGCAGGCGTGTCCAGGGCATCTTGGGTGGGATTCTCTTGTGTTCGGGGACTTTGAACTGGCTACATGGGGGGAAGAAATGTTGGATGAACAAAATCATTGGTTGTTGAATATTATGAAAACAATGGTTTGGAATTGCTTTCTTATTCCCAAAGTAGGTAACTCCCCTTGGAGGAAGAGAGCACCGAAGCTAGTTCTAGGCCATTGTTAGCAGCATGATAGAAGGCCCCACAACAATACAACAATGGCTTATGCAAAGAAAGGTAAGGGTAGAGGCAAGAGACCGTAGAAGATCGAGGCAGATGCTAAGACAGGAAATGCTAGAAAATGTCATGGGAGGAAACCAGTAGCCAGACTAATCTAAGAATCACTGGCTACATATGATGGTGGCACAAGAAAGGATATTCAACGACTCATCACCGAGTGGGAGGAGGACATAAATAGACTTGTGAACATAGGGTCAGTGGACATGAAAGAGTGGAAGGTCCCGGTTCTTGATTCAGGACACACTCGCAGTAGAGAAACATAATATAAATAGAATCTACACTTCTATAGGCTACTGAAATGCCTCCTACTTAAGGTGATTGAACAAATCTGGATGACCACCATTAAGGACTTTCCAGACTATAAGCACAAATTTCAAAAGAGACAATTCCAGCTACCAAAAGAGGATGGTTCCCTTGGCCGAATTGAGAAAAAATTCTCATGCATGTTCCTTCCAACCGAGCTGCTCAAAT